>PVJX010009030.1:44700-62907 GCA_004027295.1 Dolichotis patagonum | reverse complement strand
GTTCAACATATGCAAATCAACCAGGTATGGTGGCACATACCTATAATCCAAGGGATTGGGAGGCTGAGGCAGGAGGATTGCTGTGAGTTTGAGGCCAGTTTAGGCTCTATAGTGGTTTCAAGGCAAGCCTGAACTTCAGTCTCAAAAGAAAAAAAAAGAAACATGTAAATCAATAAATGTAATACACCACATTAACAGAGCCAAGGACAAAAACCTTATGATCACCTCAGTAGATGCAGAAAAAGCATCTAAGTCCAACACTCACTCATGATAAAACCCTACAGAAAACTGGAATAGAGAGCCAGGCGTGGTGGTGCACTCCTGTAATCCCAGCACTCTGGAGGCTGAGGCAGGCAGATCGTTGCAAGTTCAAGACCAGCCTGGGCTACAAAGTGAGCCCAAGGTCAGCCTGATATGCGTAGTGAGACCCTGTCTCACAAAAAAAGAAAATTGGAATAGATGGTCTTTATCTCAATCTGATAAAAGCCATCTATGACATATTGATAGCCAACATCATACTAAATGGACAAAAACTGAAAGCTTTCACTCTAAAATCGGAACAAGACAAGGATGTCCACTGTTGCCACTTCTTTTTAATGTAGCTCTGGAAACATTAGCCAGAGCAATTAGAAAAGAGAAAGAAATAAAAGGAATAAATGATACATGAACAACTATTTCCAATGATGACAGTATGTAACTTATCAAGTGGCGATTTCTTAGTGTTTTTGTTTTTGTTTTTTATTGTGGTTGTTGTTCTTTTTTTTTTTTCCTTTCCCTTTTGGAATTCTGTATTGTTGCTACCCTCTTTCTGTTTTGTTTGGTTTTTTTTCTTTCTCCTCTTTAAATAAAAAATAAAAAAATAAAAAAAAATTAAAAAATTTAAAAAGGAATAATGATACAAAAGGAAGAAGTTAAATTATTTGTGGATGACATGATACTCTACAAATAAGATATCCAAAACTCCATCTCAATACTTCTAGATTTAATAACCAAATTCAGAAGCATAGCTGGATATAAAGTCAACATTCAAAACTCAATGGCCTTGCCGGGGGTTTAGCTCAGTGGCGTAATTGCCTGCTTGGCAAACATGAGGTCATGAGTTCAATCCCTGGTACAAAAAAAAATCAATGGCCTTCATGTACACAAATAACAAAGTTATTTCTCACTGAGAGAGAAAGCAGGGAAACAACACCTTTCACAATAGCATCCAAAAAATAAAATATGGGGAATCAATCTAACAAACGAAGTAAAAGACTTCTACATTGAAAACTGCACTACTCTGAAAAAGAAGATTGAAAAGGATATCAGAAAATGGAAAGGTATCCCTTGCTCTTGGGTAGGAAGAATCAGTATAGTAAAAATGGCCATACTTCCAAAACTGTTATACAGATTTAATGCAATTCTGATGAAAATTCCAATCGTATATTTCACAGAGGTAGAGAAAACAATCCTAAAATTCATTTGGAACCAGAAGAGACATAGAATAACAAAGGCAATTCTTGGCAATCAAAGCAAGGAAGAGGGTATCACAATCCCAGACTTGAAATTATACTATGAAGCTACTATGATAAAAACAGCCTAGTACCGGCAAAAAAAAAATAAGAAACAGACCAGAAGATTAATAAAACAGATTAGAAGATTCTAAAACAACTCCAGACATACTTAGCCATCTTTTTTTTTTTTTTTGTACTGGGGATTGAACTCACAACCTCGCACTTGCAAGGCAGGCGCTTACTCCACTGAGCTAAATCCCCAGCCCTATAGCCATCTTATTTTTGACAAAGATGCCAAACAACTTCATTAGAAGCAAGATAGCCTTTTAAATAAATGGTGCTGGCTTTACACATGCCGAATATTAAAACTAGATGAGTATCTTTCATCATGCACTAAACTAAAATTGAAATGATTCAAAGATCTAAATATTAAAACAGAAACATTAAATCTGCTGGAATATAGAATAGATAGAACTCATGAAAACATTGGTGTAGTCAAAGACTTTACACACAAAACCCCGTCACACAGGAACTATCACAAAGAATTAACAACTAGGATCTCATCTTATGAAAGCTTTTACACAGCAAGAAAAACCAAGAGAGTGAAGAGACAACCCATAGTATGGGAAAAGATTTTTGTCAGCTATTCCTCAGACAAATGAATACTATCTAGAATACATAAAGAACTTAAAATAATCAGATACCCAAAATTTAAAGGCCCATTTCAAAAATGGGAATCTGAAATAGGCATTTCTCAAATGAAGAAGCAGAGATGGCAAATAAATACATGAAAATAATGTTCAACATAGGTGCACATATATCCACTGTTGGTGGAAATTCAGACTGGTGCAACCACTGTAGAAATCACTGTGGAGATTCCTCAAAAAACTAAGATTGGAGATCCCATCTGATCCAGCTATTCCCCTTCTGGATATCTTCCCAAAAGAATTAAAAACATCATCACACAGCAATATATGTGCACCCATGTTTATAGCAGCCAGTTTATAATAGCCAGGTTTTGGAAACAAACTAAATGCCCATCAAATGAGGAATGGATGAAAAAAATGTGGTATTTCTACACAATGGAATACTACTCAGCCATAAAGAATGATAAACTGGACACTGTTACAGATAAATGGGTACACCTTGAGAACATACTCATTACTGAAATAAAATCCACATATGTAAATATCATATTACATTAGTGTTTCATTAGTGTGACAAGTTGAAAGAAAAAACATGTATGTGTATGTATATGTATATAAAAAATAGTTAAGATAGTTAAAAAAAGAAGCATAAAAGCTTCCTTTGTCATCCACATGGCCTGTTTAGAAGCAAATTCAAGGCCTCCCTTCACGAAACACCTCTGTAGGTTCTGCCTTCCCTTCTACAATTTGTGTCAGTATTTTTGTCCCAGAGAGAATGACCTCAGCCAAAACTATGACTCAATTCACGCTTGCCTTTACTTTAACTAACCCACTGTGAGCCATTTTGAGTTAACATTTGGATGTCTTAAGAAATTTTTGATGTGCTATAAGTTTTGCGGGTTTTTTTGCATGTGGATATCCAGTTGAAGGTACAACCCTTTCTCCACTTAATTGCTTTTGCATCTTTGTCAGAAATCAATTATCTGTTATGTGGGTATCTGTTTTGGGACTTCTTATTTGTATCTTGGTGGTTTGTCTATCTTGATGTCAACACTGTTTTGTCATGATTGGTGTAATTTTGTGATAAGTCATGGGTTTGGGAAGGGTTGGAGCTCTAATTTTGTCCCTTTATCAAAGTTGTTTAGACTATTCTGAGTCTTCTGTATATTTATAGAAATGTTAAGAATCAAAATGTTAAAAAAATCATTTTGATAAGGGATCGTGTTTTCTGATCTTTATTATTTTCTTCTATTAGTTTTTGGTATTATTCTTTTATTTCTAATTTCTTAAGGAAAGATATGAGGATATTTCATAACTTTCTTCTTTTCTAACAAATGTACTTGGTGTTTTTTTTTAAAAGATCATTCCTCAGGTTGGGCATGGTGGTACACGCCTGTAATCCCAGCACACAAGAGGTGGAGGCAGAAGGATTGTTGTGAAATCAAGGTTAGCCTGAGCTACAAAGTGAGTTCAAGGTCAGCCTGAATTGCATAGTGAAACTGTCTCAAAAAGACAAAAAATCATTCCTCAATATAGTACAGACCATGTATGACAAAACCACAGCTAACATCATTCTGAATGGGGAAAAACAAAGCATTTCCTATAAAATCAGGAATAAGGCAAAAATGTCCATAGTCAAATATTGATCAGGCCTGCAGTTGTCTCAGGAACTGAATGATCTGTTTCCAAAATGACCAACTTGGTTACCGGAAGAGCTCAGTTACTCCCAGAGTACTGACTAAAAACCTAGTTTCTGAATACATGGGGCCTTTCATAGATTATCTCAGTGTCTACAGAACATAGCAGTTTTGAGACAAATGTCAAGGAGTCTTCTGTAACCTAGTTTCACTAGTGATGCATCATCGCTTTTGTATTAGTCTCACAGACGACTGCCACTATGTCAGAAGGGACTTCACAAGTGTGTGAATACTAGGAATCATTACAAACTACTTTAGAGGCCAGTTATATCCTATTCCTATTATGACCAGTTGAAATTCGGATTTTTTTGTTTTTTCCCAGGCTGAGGATGGAACTTGAGTCCTTGAGCATGCAAGACAAGTATTTTACCACAGAGCTACATACTCACCTCATTTTATTTTCATCTCTTTGTTTTCTGATTTCTTCATTTCATTCTGAGGCAGGGTCTTACTATACTGCCAAAGCTGAGCTCGCATTTATGATTCTCTTGCCTCAGCCTCCGGAGTAGCTGGGTTTAAGGCGACAGTACTGAGCCCCCCAAATTAGGATTTTTTTAAAAAAGCCATTTTTTAGGATAAAGCAACGATTTCTAGAGATGTCCCAATGCTTGAAGACAGGTCTCCAGACAATGCTGTTGCCATCCTGACACTTCCGCTGAGCACTCATTATCCTCCTCTGCAGACCATATGCAACTGCAGGACTCTATTCGAGGCCAGGCTTGGATTTAACGCGTGAAGAGTTGCCGTTAAACAGTAAGGGACATGTAATGGTGCAATCAGCTTCCTTAGGCTTTGGGTGGGACACGGGAGGTGGTTTCTATGTAATCTCCCAGAGCTCAAGATTGAACTCCTTTTGCTCACAGGGTAATTTGCTCATTGGTGCTATTGATTTCCAGCCTTCCCGTTTCACCTACCAGATAAATCACTTGCATTCACAGTTTTTCTAAGGTCGGATTCTGGGACCATTCACTTAAGATAACGACCCTGATTTCAACATTTTTTCAGTAGCGAGCTAGAGAACTTTCTACTCTGGCTCCTCCTTCTGCCCCGCCCCTTCCTCGAGGCCCCGCCCGCCCATGAAGCCGAGTCCCCTCCACAGGCCACTTCAGAGTGGAGGCAGTAACATCATCGAGCTCCAACTCCTGGTTCTGCCTCTGAAAAAATTTCTTCTTACCTTAAGGGAGCGCCTCTTAAGAGATGGCCACGCCCGTTGCGCGTAAGAAGCCGTAAAAATGTTTGTGACCGACCTACTTAACGGCCTGGGCTTTGGGAGACAAAGAAGTTTCAGTTTCGAGATCCGGGCTCCTGCATGTTGGTCATATGATGTCTAGGTGTCTGAGGCGATAAGAGAAGCTATAAGAATTGTGTCGATGTTTCTTGCGGTACTTGCTTCACTCTGCCTTAAAATAGCGAATTATCCGTTGGTGTAGCAAAAGATTTGGTCACTCGTTGTACGGAAAAGTTTAAAACATGGCCGCTCCCATCAAGTCATCGTCTAGAGAGTGCGGCCATCATACCTCCTATTGAAATTCTGAAACCCCAGAATCCTGTTCTCTGGACGGTTTCCTGGTTGCGGCCTACAGCCTCAAAGTCGTGACTGAGTCTGCGCTTCGGCTCCTCGGGCTGGGAAGAGCTTGTACTGCGATGAGGCAGCGTTATAACGAGAGCAATTTCTAATTAGAGGTACTGATCTGGGTAAACGAATGATTAGAGAAAGTAGAGCTTTAATCTGTGCAGGATGTTGACCTGGGACTACGGTGGCCTGACTGGGTCAGTTATGGGTACCCATAAGGGTCAAGGAGAGATAATTGAAGTGTTAAAAGTGATTTGGTTCCTGAGCTTCGTTGAGGTTTGGTGGTGGCGGGCGGAGGTTTGTGGGAATTAGTGGCAGGGTCTCTGTGAAGACAGGTTGGGAATGTCTGGGAATTAGTAAATGAGGATTCTGTGAAATGTCTTGATTGCCAGGGTCCTGGTGATGGTTAGTTACGGTCTTCATGGATGTGGGACCAAGTGAGATTTTTCAAAGGCACTCTTTTCGAGTGCATCGAGGCTGAGTGATGGAACGCCTGAGAGGCTCAGTGATTGAAGTTTTAAGTTCTTTGAGGAACAATGTCTTGGTTACTTGAATTGATTGTAGAAGCTTTGAGGTTGCATAATGAGAGTCTGTGGGGCTCGATGTGAAGACATGCTTTGGGCCATTAGTGATTGATCCTTGATGGGAAATCCCAAGTTATTCATGATTGAACTTTTGTAGATATGGGAGTTAGGTATAGAGAGATCAGAGCGGGTTCGTGATTGGGCTATAAGGGTGGAAACAAGACTGTGCGATCAGCAATTGGTCTCAAGGCATTGAAATATCACTGGAGATCAGTGCAGGTTCATGACTGATCTGTGTAATTTGCTGTTTGGCAATCAGATTGTGTCAGTGAACTATGTAGTCCCTGACCAGTGGCTTCCTGTGGTTAGATATGGACATATCAGAATATTGGTGACTACAGGAATCTCTGGGCTTTGGAGATTTGGGGAATTGTGATTGGAGACACCATGTTTCTCTGTCATTAGAAACCTTATAGGGGTTGGTGTTGAGGAGGCTTGTGAAATTCAGAGGTTGTGCACAGGATAATTAAGGATTTGAGGCTGGAACCCCATATAATGGATAAATGTTTCATCGATGTGACACTCCTAAGCTGAAAAGCCAGTTCCATCCAGTCCCTCTTGACCAAGAGCCACCTCAAAACTCTTTTGAAACCCTCTCCTTTTTAAAATAACTCCACAATGCTTTCAATGAAAATGCTTTCAAAGGATCAAGTACTTACTAAGTAACATATTATTTTGCTCGTCAGAAATGTAATGCGTATTTCTTTTTCATATTTCCTTTAGGGTTCCTTTTAGGAAAGATGATGACATATCCATCTGTGACCTCATCCCAAGAGTGAACCTAGTTTCTTATGCTATGGTAACCAGAATGGATGTGACCTTGCCTATGGTTAGAAAACAGAAAGTTTACTGAGTAAGTATCTAAACTGATAATGTAAGATTTGACTAAAAAAGCAAATTGAGTTTGGATATTTTTTCTAGGCTAAACTTAAACATAACTTATCAAAGGGAAAGAAACTTACTGTGTTCTAAGAGCCATTGTTATGATGTGTTTTGTTTTGTGATAGTGGGGATTAAACCCAGGGCCTTCACAGTGAGCTACATCCCCAATCTTTTTTTTTTTTTTTTAAGTTAAGGTCTTGCTAAATCACTAAATCACCCAGGCTGGGCTTGAACTTATGATTCTGCTGCCAGAGTACTGGGATCATAGGCACACATATCATGCCTGGTTTTTCCTATATTTTTTAGACATGTTTAACCTCCATGGATCAATTCCTTATAAAACCTTTGAGATTTAAGATACATGCAAAATATATATATACAAACACAGTTCAGTGCACTGTCACAAAGAAAGCACCTGTGGATAATACGCTTAGATCAGAAAATAGCATTTGTAGACCCTAGAAACCCCCATGGTAAGCCCTTCTAGTAATTCTACCAATGGGAACCATCCTGACTTCTATCACAGATTGGCTCTTTAATTTTATTTTTTATTTTTTGGACAGAATCTCATCATGTAGTTCAGGTTGGACTTGAACTCACTGTGTAGACCAGACTAGCCTCAAACTGAACGGTGATCCTTTTGCCTCAGCCTACCTTGTGCTAGAATTATAGGTGTGCATCACAACAACCACCTTGATCTTGTCTGTTTTTGACCTTTAATATAAAGGAACATTGATGGAGGTGAGTTGTGGGGAGGTTAGCAGAAAAATGTGGGTCTGTTTGAACAAAATTTTTAACATTTCAATTAAGAGTATTTTATTTTTAAAACATATTTTTCTAGATTAATACATTTTTTAAAAAGTAGATATATACACATAGTCAAATATGCTTATTTTAAGGGTACAGCACAATGAATTTTTATATTACAGAATCAAGTAACTGCAACCAAGATCAAGATATATATCATTTCTACCAACTTGAAGGCTTCTTTACTAGTTAGTACACACTGCCACTCTAGAGGTACCTTGGTCTAATACTGTATGGTGGAATAGTTTTATATATTTTAAAAATTATTATTGTTATTATTTTGGTTTTTTGAGATAGAGTCTCCCTATCTAGTTCAGTTTGACCTTGAGGTCACTACGTAACTCAAGCTGGCTTCAAGCTCATAGCAATCCACCTCCCTCAGCTTCCTGAGTATTGGGATTACAGACCTATGCCTCCATGGCCAGCTCTTAAAATTATTTTTTAATTGACAGGTAAGAATTGTATATATTTATGAGATACAATGTGATGTTTCAATACATATATATATTATATAATCGTCAAATCAAGGTAATTACCCGTCATCTCAGATATTTTCATTTTTTTTGTGGGAAGTGCTTTCACTGGGTCTTCTAGGAATTTTGATATACATAATAAATTGTTGTTAACTGTAATCTCCCTACTGTGCATTAGTATACAGAATTTATTCCTCTTGTCTGCTTGTAACTTTGTACCCATTGACCAACTCTCCTTCCTTCTTCTTGCCCCTCCCCCGTCTCTGGTATCCACTATTCTACTCTACTTCTGTGAAATCAAATTTTAGATTCCTCATATGTGTGAATCATATAGTAGTTGTCTTTGTGTGTCTGGTTTATTTTACTGAACATTAAGTGTCCTTCAGGTTCATCCATCTTATTGTAAATGGCAGGATTTCATCCCTTCTTCTTGCTGAATCTTATTCTATTTTATATATATATATATATTGCATTTTCTTTATCCATTCATCTGTTTGTGGACATTTGTTGATTCCAAATCTTGACTGTTGTGACTAGTGCTGCTGCTGTGGGAGTACAAATAACTCTTTGAACTACTGATTTGATTTCCTTTGGTTATATTCTCACTAATGGGACCATTGGGTTGTTTTGTGTGTTTTTTAATTTGAATTGAATTGTAAATTCAATGTATGTTGCATTTTATATTACTGAACTTGAATCAGGTACAGTAAATAATCTGAAGCCCAAATATATCTGATAGTGGCTATTTTCTTTTACTCCCTCTGAAAGCTAAAAACATGATCATCTTGAGGATGTTGGGCTTTGTGTCTTGTTTTGAAGCTTTTAAGTTATGGTAGCCTCTTCTCAGTAGGTAGCCAGAATTCCTTGGTCAAAATCTCTTACCTTTTAGAGACTGACTGTTAGCTTCAGAGACCTAAGTAAGACAGCATTACTGTTAGGGTTGGCTGCCCAGGGGCCAAAGAATAATGGTTAAACAAATGCTTCATGTTCCAAGATGGGTCTTTTGTGGCAATTCTTGTGGATGGTAGATTTACTCTGAGGTAAAGGAGACATATGTCCATCATATCCTAGCTGACCGATCTACTAAAACAGCAGACCTGCTGCTTCAGCTTATAGATCTTCTATCTTGCTCACTTGCCTGAAAACATGAGGTTTTGTTTTGTATCTTAAAGTGTCAGACCTAGGAAAGTTACAAGAATAATACAGATATTACTCTTATATCCTTTACCCAAATTCTGCAGTAATTAACATTTTGCTTATTACATGCGAATAATTTTTTGTCTATATACATGAACATAATAATTTTTGGTTTTGTTTTTTGTTTTTTTGAAATAGAGTCTCACTATGTAGTTCATGCTGCTCTTGAACTGGCAGCAATCCTCCTGCCTCAGCCTCCTGCATGCTAGGATGTGCACAGGCATGTGCCACAATGCCCAGCAATTTTTTTGAACTGTGTAATAGTGAATTGTAGACATGACTTTCACCTCATATGTATTCCCTAAATACAAGGACATTTTCTTCCATATAATTACTGAAAGCAGGAAAGTTCACATTAAAATATCCTGATGACCAACTTTGTTTAGATTTCTCCACTTTTTTTTTCAGTAATGTCCTTTACGGCAATTCTCATTTCAGAGTCTAAACCAGGATTACATGTTGCATTTAGTTGTCATATTTCTTTAGACTCCTTTAATTTGGAATATTTTCTTAGTCATTTTTAAACTTTTTTTGACCAGGACATTTCTGGTCAAAAATAACAGGGCAGTTATTTTTTTATAGGTTGTCCTGAAACTTGAATTTTCCTGATTTTTCTTCATGAATAGGTGTTATGTTATACATCTTTGGCAGGAATACCAAGAAGTGATGCTGCTGTGTCCTTTTCAAATATTCCACATCAGGTAAATGATACTGGCTTGTCACATTAATGATGATGTAAACTTTGAGCATTTGTGGTTAAGGTTACATCTACAGGATTTCTCCAGTATAAAGTTTTATTAATAGGTATCTTGGTGGAGAGATATTTTGGGGCTTTATAAGTAATCTCAAACTTTTTCAAACTTTCATTTGTAGTGTTAGTATTCATTAATGATTCTTGTCTGAATTAATTACTACTATTATGGCTGTTAAATGGTGATTTTTATTTATTTATTTTTTCTTTTTGGTGGTACCAGGAGGAGCTCACAACCTCACACTTGCCAGACAGGTGCTTATGCCAGTGAGCTAAATCCCCAGCCCTAAATGGTGATTTTTCTAATTGCAGCATTCATTCTTTATTTATTGTAGACATTTTCTCTTATCCTCTGTGTATTTATCAGTATAAATATAAAGGAATATCCTTTTAATGTATAAAGTAGAGATACACATTGGAAACTTACACTACTGTTTAAAATATTGGGTTAGATAGGCCAAAGGCTAGACCTTCAGAATCTTAAAGAAAGCATCTTGGGAGATTGGCTAGTTACAGAGAGAGAGTTGTGATATCATGTTCATTCGTAGACAAGAATACCCGAAGTTCAACTCTGGGCCAGACGGATTTCTGCTGTTTTCAGAATGAGATATAGGGAGCTATGGTAGAACAAAACATGTTATAAATGTTATAAATGTAAATTGTCAAAACCACATGAAATGAGCTGTACGTAGGCGTAGATTTGTTTATTATGTGATGATGAACCATATAATATTTGTTATTTTTTTCTAGTGCTAGGAGTTGAAGCCAGGACCTCATTCATGCTAAGCTAGTGCTCTATCACTGAGCTGCATCCCCAGACCATGTTGTATTTTAAAAATCTAGATGGAAAAGATCAAGTAAAATAATGTGTGATATGTCTTCAATTGACATTGAGTTGAATATGGGTGGTTTTCTATGGTTTTTATTTTGTCTTGATGAAACATTCATATATATATATATATATATATATATATATATATATTAGAAGGGATCAGTAAATAGAAAAGGAGAAATTAGCTACAAAGGAAAAACTGATAGAACTGATATTTTAAAATTGGTAATAAAAACTAATAGTAAATCGTGTCAAGTCAGTAGCAAATCATCATATAGATTAGAAATTTAAAAGAGGAATAACTATATAATTAAATGGTATTTTTAGCCAGTTACAGTGGCACATGTAGTCCCAGCTAGTCATAAGGCTGAGGCAAGAAGAACCCTTGAGCCCAAGAGTTTATGGCTAGTCTGGGCAGCATCGTGAGACCTCATCTCAAATAAATAAACAAAAAACCCACAGTATTTAATGAGTTTCAGACTAGCCATGCAAAAGATGATTTTTTTTTTTTTTTTTTTTTTTTTTTGATATATGGGTATACCGAAGATCCTTAAGAAATAAGGAAAAATAAGCCGGGTGTGGTGGTACAAGCCTGTAATCCCAGCACTTGGGAGGCGGAGGCCAGACTGGACTACGTAGTGAGTTCAAGGCCAGCCTAACCTACATAGTGAGACACTGTCTCAAACAAACAAACATAAAGAAGAATAACAGATGAGCTGTGAAAACTAGAAATACTCAAAAAGATTCCCATGTGCCACCTTGTTCTTGATGCTTTTTCTCTTGCAGCCTCACAGATGTTTCATTTAAATGGTGATTCCTTACATGTGAAGTGACTTCTAAGTCACTTCTAAGTAAAATGCACTTCTTCAAATAGTTAAATTCTTCTAGGGAATTTATGAAGGATAAAATCACTACCACCTTAAAAAAAATGACCAGTATTGTTGCATTGCTTCCAAAAACTAGATATTGTGTCTTGGCCAAAGAAAGCTATAAACAAGCCTTTTAAATGTGTATGCAAAATCTTAACCGAAATTTATCATTGAAATAATGCATTATGCTCAAGAGAAAATCTATCCTAAAATATAAGTTCCTTATTAAAGAATTTATTAATAAATTTTGTATTAGTAAGGCCATGGGAAAACACTATACAGTTATCTCATAGATAGGAATTTGATCAGATTCAACATTTGTTCTGGAATTATTATTAATTTGGTTTTCTGAGACAGGGTTTCTCTATGTAGTTTAGGCGGGCTTTGAATTCACTAGGCAGGCCTATGCTGGCCTTAAACGCATAGTGATCCTCCTGCCTTAGCCTCCCAAGTGCTGGGATTATAAGTGTGTGCCACCATGCCCATTTTTAAATTTTTTAAAAAAGCAATAGTAAAGTGTGACTAAATGATTTTCTTAATATAAAACCTTCTATACTACAAACTGAAGGTCAACAGCAGACTTCTTATTCAAGTGAGCAATTTCTAACCTGGCATATTGCACACACCTGTAATCTCAACACTGTGGAAGGCTGAAGCTGGAGGATTGCAAGTTTGAGTTCAGCTTGGGCTACTTAGCTATTTATGTAGAGTGACCTTGTCTTAAAAAAAAGGAAACAATTTGACCCTATTAGGATTTGCTTTTGTGTAGAGTGGTAGACAGTGCATTTAATCAGGGAGTGAGACAAGAAGATAAATATGTTGGGGGGAAAAAGCTTTTAAGTATTTGTGGGTGAAGTAATTAGATACTTCCAAAACTCCAGAGGATTAATTCTAAAAACATTGTAGTTAAGAAAGTTACACTGGGCATAGCATGAAACTGTAGCCCCATACAGGGATACCTAGGCAACAGGATCACTTGAATACAGGATCAAAGAAAGCTCAGGAAGGTGGCTGGTTAAAAGTGAATATGAGGGTTGGGGATTGTAGTTTTCAGTGATAGATCTGTCTTGCTCAGCATGAACAGTGCCTTGGGTTCTACTGCAACACCACCACCACCACCAAAAAAAGAGAAAAAGGAATATGGATGAATAATTTTTCTACTGTCACTAGTAATTAAGTGAAAAAAATTATGCCATTTAGAATAGCAGCTAAGAATTCAACTGACTATCAATATAAAAAGGATATTTGAGTATCTATAAAAGCTATAAAATTGATTTTTAGATGTCATAAAACTCTTTAATAAACATGGAACTGTCATTCTGGAATTTGAAGGCTCAATATCTTTCAATATTGTCCACATTTTCTTACAACAATGGGTAAATCTGATGCAGTGTAAGGAAAATCTATTAAGGAATTGGTTTTCAAATTATAACAGAAACATTCTATAGTTAGTATTGAAGATGAAATGTTTAAGGGTAGTCAGGGATTTTTTTCCCCAAAGTGATACGTAATGAGGGGTAACATGCCAAAGTTTTAAAATACACAGATTCAAGAGACAAAGGCTGTGCCCCAAGAGGGAGAATAAATTGATGAAGAAGATACTGAGTTTTATGGGTGGCAAAGAGAGATCTGTGATCTGGTTTTAAATTTGTGACTGTGAAACTAGAGATATATCACAGTGGAAGGGCACATGGTTAACTTGTGTTAGGCTCCATTTTCAATCCCCAGAACCACAAATTATGATGATAATAATAATATTTTGTGACTGAGAACATTTAGATGATGGTACTAGTATAGTAACATGCAGCTTTTGAGTTGATGATCAGAGTGTTGTGAATCACAATTACATGTTTGATGACTGCTATGCCGCTGTTTGAATGACTTGATTGCTTGGCGCTACTTTCCAAGATTCCAAGATTGATTCACCTCTTAGTTTTTGATACTGAGGAGCGAGCCTAAGGTCTTTGCCCTGAGCTACACTCCAGCCATTTTTAGTTTTTATTTTGAGGCAAAGTCTTGCTAAATTGCCAGGTTAAACTTGCAGTTTTTCTGCCTCAGCCTTGTAGAGTGCTGGGACTAGAGACAACTACCACCATACCCTGCCAAAGATTGACACTTTAGCAAGAAAGGTAAGACTGATACTGTCCTTAACTGGATTCTCCCCATAGTGGTTTGTTTTGAGGGAGAATCAGGCCTGAAGAGTGAAGGGAACTTTGTTTTTCACATATATTTACTTAAATCAGAGAAGATGGCACTGTGACTTTGTTTCTCATACTAGGCCAAGGGGAGATAGGTAGCTCTGGTAAAAACAATACTCTTTTTGTTGTTGTTGTTGTTACTGGGGATCAAACTCACAACCTCACACTTGGCATGCAGATGCTTATACCACTGAGCTGTATCAGCCCAAAATAATCAATTTTTAATTAAGAGAGAAAATTACTAGTCTAAGTCTATCTCATTATTGAAGAAAATTGAACAACAAACTCTGTAGTTTCGCTATACATGTCTAGTTACTATTTCCTTCCTGCATAGTTTAGCTTGTATGTATAGCTGGAAGTGATTTTAGTGTGCATATAAGATGTTATATCATTCTTTTGTTTGTTTGTTTTATCATTCTTTGAAAGACAAAAACTGTTTTCCCTTTGGCAGGTGGCAAGATCAAGAAGTTATAAACACAAGTTCTACAGCCAGGTTAAGTGGGCCTGAGTCTCAGTACTACTGTTTCCTGGTTCCTTCCTCTCTCTAGGCACTGTATCTAATCTATATGGGAGTAGTACTTGGTTTAGAAGGCAAGGGGAGAATTGAATGACTCACTCAGGGGAAATAACAGTGTAGCGCCTGACTTAGGTCAAGGCTGAGTAAATGCAACTAAGTAGTGTTTTTTTGCTGCACTTCTCAGTTTCTATGATGTGTCAGAGTTTTCTTTGTTCTTTTCCAAGAACCATTTACATTCCTGTGTGAAACTATTATTATTTTGATTTATCATTTTGTTGTTGTTACTATTGCTAATACTTCAGTAAACACATAATTGGGAGGATATTGGTGAAGTCAAAAAACAAAACATCAAAAGGGGAAATTCCTTGCAATTCCTTTTCTCAAAGAAAGAAATGATATTTTAATAGATTTCACATTATATATAATTATATTATATAAAATTATATATAATTATATATAAATATATATTTATAATTATATAGTTATATATCATATTTATTATATATTATATAATATATCTAATATTATATATATGAATATATTTTATATAATATGTAATATATAAATAATATATGTAAATATATAATATATAAATATATTTTATATAGATTTATATACAATTATATATTATATATAAATTATACATGATATATAATATATAAATATAATTATATATATAATAGCTTTCAAATTATATGTTAAAACCCACATTTCCTACTCCAGTTTGCATGAGTCTCAAATGCTGTTCTAAGTCACTGAGTGTACTTCTCAATTACTTTTTCTGTGTTTTGGTATATGTGTGTGGTACTGGGGATTGAACTCAGGACCTTCACACTCAGCTGCATCCACAGCCCCTCCTTTTGTTTTCAGACAGGGTCTTGATACATTGCTGAGTTACTCAGGCTGGTCTCAATCTCAGCATCCTCCTGCCTCAGCTTCTCAGAGTGTTGGACACACCACCACAGCCTGCTTCTGTTACTATTTCTAATGTCTATCTTGTGTTCTCTTCTGTGGCTTACCATTATTAGTGAGCCTATCCTTTAATTACTGGGCTATTTTTCTTGCTTCCAATTGTTTTGCTTTTATAACCAAACTAAGATGAAAACACTTTCACCCTTTTTTCCCCATTAAGCCAATTAGTTTTTTAGGATACATTACTGGATGTTGAAGAGTAGTCTACAAGATGTGCATTCTTAAAACTGTGTTATAAATGCCCTTCAGAAAGTTTGAATTTACATTCCTACTGTCAGCATAGAAGAGCAAATCTCATAAGCCAAAAAGGCCAATATTTTTATATCTGTGAAAAGAATTTTCCTAAGAATGCTACTGTGTTAATTACTTTTCTTGTTCCTGAGACAAAATACCAGACACCCACAAGTTAAAGGAGTGAATGGTTTATTTGCCCTCATAGTTTATAGAGATTAGGGTGGAAAAGCCCCAATTCTTAGAATGGTGGTGGCAACAAGATTTATGGACCTACTATGCCTGTGGATTCTAAAAAAATTTTTACTCAGCAAACTTACATGAATATTACTGTAGTCTCCTATTTGTCCTTTACCTATGTTCATGTAGATAAAGCTGTGTGAGCGTATGGTATATGCATGTGTTCCCTGTGTGATAGATGTGATTATTTTCTTATAAGTAGATATCATTCTTGCCCTTTTGTCTCAATAGCTGAGAATAAGTTGCAGATGTAATGTTCCTTTACTCATAAATGCTTTAATATGTGGTTCCTGAGAAGAATATTTTCCTATATAGCTAAAAATTTTTAAAATCAAGTAGTTAATACTGATTTAATAACATTGTCTTGAGGGAGAGGGAAAGATGGCAGACCTATAGGTAGCAGGATATGGAGCCTCTCTGAGAGAGACAGCTCAAATGCCAGAATAGAACACCCTGGAGAGACCCAAACAGAGGGAGATGGATTCTCTCAACCCAGGAACAAACTGAAGTCAAAGAAACTGCTCAAATATGAGGTCCCGGGGCTATCATTAGAGAAGCTAAGATCACAAGAACGGCACTCTCACCAAGCTGCCTGAATTCGTGCCCAAGATTGACTTGAGCGACCAAACCCATGCCCATGCAATTGGCTTGAGCGGCCTCAAGTGTGGAGCTGAACCACCCTGTGCACGACTTACCTGGAACCGGCCCTGCATGCAACCCACACAGAGGCACTGTGAATTCACGCTGCAGCCACACTGAAGTCGGAGGTCGGGGAGCCCAGCAGTTCTCAGGGACCAGCATCAACCTGCAGTGAGTGATGGGAATAAGACCCTCCCCCGGGAAAGGGGCAGCCAACTGGATGACATATTTGAGTTGGGCAGGACGGTCCTAACACTGTAAGGAAGTGGCTTCAGTTGGTTGCTTCCCTCACGGAGCGGATTGATGGGATCTCCTTGGACTGGGCCTTGTCCCTGGCCTGGACCCAGTGGGTTCTCAAAAATCAACTAATTCCCTGAGCGCAGCACACACTGATGCAGTGAAGTCCCGTGAAGTTTAACTGGCCTGGAGGGGAGGAGCCAGCGTATACTGCCCTTGCTTGCACTTTACTCTCTGATAGTGGACTGCAGAGGGCAGAAGCCTCTAGCTTGCGTGCTCCAGAAGAACCCTAACTAACAAGAAAAGGGGCTGGGAATTACACTATACAGTTGTATGGAAGGAACCAAAAACATGACAAGAGAGAAATAAGAAAAAGCTCCCAGCCCCCAACCCTGGGAATATTGATCCAGGAGAGGTAAATATAAAAGAGATTGAGGGCAGCAAACATGCAACATCAAACACAGCGTCAGCGGACATAAAGAGATATCTTCGGGACCTCATAAATGAGATCAAAACTGAAATATTAATTCAAGTTAAACAAGAGATAAGTAGATTAATAAAAGAAAAGCTGGACATCTCTCAAGAAGACACTGACAGAAGAATGGAGGAACACAAAAGAGAGAAATGTTCAATGAAGAATATAAAGCAAACCTAGAATTCATGAAGCAGATTCAAAGAGATTACCAGGAAACTAAAGACTCCATAGAAAGTTGGCAAAACTGCTTGAAAGAAACTAAAGATAGACTATCAAAAATTGAACATAGGCTTGCAATGTGTGATCATGAAAGGGAAGATCTCTTAAAAATAACAAGGGAGCAGGCAGTAAAGATACAAAGACTAGAGGACGACAAGAGGATCTATAACTTAAGAATAAATGTGAATGAAGAAGCAGGAGTCAAAACAGAAGAACTGCAAAGGCTATTCACAGAAAATATTAAGGAAAACTTCCCAAACATAGAAAATGATATGCAGATGTATGAAGCATACAGAACTCCAGCCACCTACAACCAAAACAGAGCTACACCCAGACACATAATAATCAAGATCCCAGAAATTCAGTATAAGAACAGAATATTAAAAGCCATCAGAGAAAAGAAACAGGTCACCTATAAAGGAAAACCCATCAAAATCACGGCAGATTTCTCAACACAGACCATCAAGTCAAGAAGAGCTTGGAGTGAAATAATTCAAGCCCTGAAGGAGAACAACCTCCAGCCCAGATTGATGTATCCTGCAAAACCCTCTCTAGAAATTAATGGAGAAGCAAGATGATTCCATGACAAAGAGGAACTGGTAGAATTTGTGACCACCAATCCAACCTACAGAAAATACTGAAGGACATTTTAGAGAGAGAGAAAAAAAGAATAC
>PVJX010009030.1:20351-44600 GCA_004027295.1 Dolichotis patagonum | reverse complement strand
TTGAGATGCTCTATATAGGGAGGCAGTGGGACCCAAAACAAGCAGTGCACCCCATGGGAGTGAAAGGGGAGGAATTGTCTAAAAAAGGAAGGCAGAGGATATTGTTAATGATGTAACAAGATTTAAAATCTACATTATTCTCATCATGCTGCTTGGATGGATTACATGCCATTCCAGTTTGTCTACTTACACTAGACTTGAGGACATGGTCAGCTATCCCAAAAATAAGAGGACATATTATGGTAATCATCCTTAATTTCCTATCAACTTAATCTGAAACCCTGTATAAAATTATGACTGATCTTATTTGAATCTGGTTTGTTAGATTGCTATTTTGTGTTGACTGATTTTATTCAAATCTGTTATGGTTGATAGCATCAAGTCTAAGAGTATAGGCAACTACACTGAAGGTAACAAGATTCACTGAGACACCCACTCTGGTTTGATTATTGCTTGCTTTTGAAGTCTTATAATGTCTCCAATGCTTTGTTTTTATTAATGTTGTTATACACTGCTGACATCACGGTAACCATTGTAGATCACCTTGTATTTTGGTTTTATATGACTTTTTGCGTCATGCTTTTCTAGGAATTGTTTTGTTTTGTCTTGCTTTGTTTTGTTTTTCCCTCTAATACAGAAAGGATAGATATACATGTAGAGACTCATGCATATGTAGAGCTTATAAACAGTTTACAAGAACCAACTATATAACGCATGTTGAAATGAACAACTACTTTGAAGAAAAAGAGACACTACAGTACCTAGTGCTGAATCCGTAATGCCATGATGTGAAATCCAGCAATACTATCATTCTTTGTTCAAAGTGATTTTAGCTTGTTTCGTTTTGTTTAAGTTCAACACACATGAAGGTATGGACAGCTGTTTTGAAGAGAATGAGAGACACTATGACAGCCATCTTGGCTTCCCTATTGTCTGGTCTTGAAGACCTAAAACGCCTTCCTCGTCCTGTTCAGATCAGTTCCCTACTATGTTGTTTCATGTGAATTCCCTGTATGTGACGATATGGACAACTATTTGGTAGAAAACAAGAGTCAGTATGATAGAGAGTGAATATCTCCGATTGTCTTGCTTTGAAATTTTTGTCTCTTACATTGCTTTCTTGTGACCTGCTTTGTTCTGTTTTGTTTAATTTTACCCTTTTGATATAATTGCATGTATGTTTGAGTGTGTAAGATGGATGACCATATTGCTGTTTTTGTCAGATTGTGGAGCAGAACTGTTAACAGACTCACTGTTTGAATGTCTACTTTGCATGTTTTAATTTTTCAATTTGAACAACTTTCCAAGATGTCAGTATGTAATTTGTCAAGTAATGATTTCTTCGTGGGTTTTTTTTTTTTTTTTTTGGTCTTTTCCTTTTTTCCTTGGAATTCTGTATTGTTGCTACCCTTTATTGTGTTTTGTTTGGTTTGGGTTTTTTTTCTCTTTAAATAAAATTTAAAAAAATAACATTGTCTTGTTGTAGCTTGGCATAACTGATGCCATCTTGAGCACTACATTTAACTAGTGTCCTGTATTTGGCCCAGGAAAATGAAAAATTACCTAGAGTACAAATCCCATGAGAAAAGCAGAGTGAGCTGTACCTACAAGAGAAAAATTAACCTGTTCAACAAAGAAGCAAGATACAGGTGTGGACCAAAAATTAATGTAAGATTCTAAATTGTTTCCAACAGGATGTCTTGTTGTGGTTTTCTGTTTTAAAATCTTTGTAATTTTCCAGTTCAGGGCCATTCAGTGAGACTCTGAAATAGGGGCCTCTACTCAAGTGGTCACTGAGCTCAGCTAATTAAATTCCAAATTTATCAATTTGGCTGCTTGGATTCCTATATTGTTCACAAACCCACTTCAGTCTAATCCAGTCTATATTCAGATGACAACTAATAATGTTATTTTATAGCAGCTTTTCTTTTTCCATTACCAGATCCAACACAGGACCCCATGGTGCTTCTTGTTGACATATCCTGTTAGTTTTCTTTAATCAGAAGTGGTTTCCTTTTACAAAGTTGCCAGTTTTGAAGAAACAGTTATTTCATAGGTCAGTTATTTTATGTAGTGTGGCTCAGTATGAGTTTCTCTGATGTTTCCTTCTGATTAGATTCAAGAGATTCAAGTGTGTATTTGGTGGTAAGAATGTCACAGGAGAAATTTTGTGCCCTTCACTGTGTATCTCCTTCCTGGTAATGTTCAGTGATCATTTGATTAAGATAATGACTTTGAAGGTTTATCCAGCATAAAGGTAAAATTTTTCTTTTTGTAATTATCAGTATCTTGGGGGGGTATCTAGATACCATGTAATTATTTCTCACCAAATTTTCACTAGTAGCTTTAGCATCAATTCATGTCACTATCTCATTTAAATATGAAGTAAATTATTTGCTTGGGACACAGATCTAGATGGTTACAGAACCAGGGCCAAACACAGGCTTTTGGTTTCCCAGTCCAGCACAGTTGCCTACACTGTCATTCAGCTGGAACCCTGAAGTTAAGGACATCAGGCAAAGCTGGGTAACCAAGCCAGGTAAAGTGAGAGAGGGAGTGGACTCTTAGACAAAGGAGTAGGATTAATCAGCTGGCAGGGCCCTGGCCTGTCTTGCCAACTCAGTTCTTCCAAAGAACTTTCCTTCCATTTTCAAGTTTCCTGTGGATTCGCTCATGATGAAGAATGACAGCAGAATAAACTGGGCATGGTGGTGCACTCATGTAATCCTAGTACTTCAGGAGGCTGAGACAGGAGGATTACAAGTTTGAGCCTACCATGGGCAACATAGTGACTTAGTAAGGCCCTCTCTCCAAATTAAAAAATCAAAAAGGGTTGGGCATGTAGCTCAGTGCAAAGACTCTGGATTTAATTCCCAGTATGACAACCAACAAAATAAAAATATAAAAATAGCAGAACAGTAAATTTGTAAATAATGCAGTGTGTGTGTGTATGCACACGTGTGTATGTGTGTTATAATTATAGATTGGAGTAAGAACTATTCTAAACCAAACCACTGTCAAAATTTTATTGTACATTATACCAAAAGTTTTTCTACATGTGTATATTTTAAATGGGATTATGATTTTTTGCTTTTTAAAAAATTCAGTTATAACTTACATGAAAATAGCATTTAGCTTAATGAACTTTCTATATGTATACTGTCATGTACCTACTACCCAGATAACTTACAGTTTTGCCTGGTAAAATACCTTGACTGATACATTATTTAAGCAAAGAATTATCTGTATTTCATTTAAGTTTCAGAAAATCACTTTCTTATTTCTCCTGTAAAGCAATAAGATCCTAAGTAGTTCATCTTATCATGAACTCCATTATGACATGTTTATTATTCTATCTTGTGAACAGAATATTCCTTAGCAAAAGGCACAAGAGGTCTCTCTAGGATGATAGAAATAAATGATACATATTTGATTGCGTGGTGGTTACATGGCTGTATACATTTACCAAAACTCATCAAAGTCACTTAAAATGGCCTCAGTTATCATAGGTAAATTATTCTTCAGTGAAAAAAAATTTTTTTAAGGTACAGTCAGCTCATTTCTCAGTCTTTCTCATTACTGATTTGACAATGAAATCCCACTTTCACATTATCTTGCTTTATGACTTATGCTTTTTGGACTGTACAGTATTTCAAGTGTTTCAAACAATTATAAAAGTTATTTATTGCCTGCCAAGAGAAAAGTAAAACATTAAATCATTTAGCTCTCTACTATTATGCATTTTTCAATATTCATACCTAACTTCTCTTCTTCAAAAGATGATTTGTTAGAGCAGGCACACTTCTGTAATCCCATCACTCGGGAGGCTGAGGCAGGTGGATAACGTTGCAAGCTTGAGACCAGTTTGGGCTACAAAGTGAGCCCAAGGCCATCCTGAACCACATAGCAAGACCCTATCTCAAAAAGACAAAACAAAACAAAACAGAATTTGTTAGATTAGTGAGAAATGACTTCTGTGAAACAAAGCTAGGTAAATATATGCAGTTTTTAAATAATTTGTTCTAAAAATTAAGACACCATTATAACTAGTGTTTTCTGCTAATTACTAATGTAACTGTAAGGTATTTACTGTACTTAAAAGGAAAAACTATAATTTGAGTCACATTCTTTCATATGTTTGGGTGAACTTTTTCTACAGTTTCAGAAAATCTTATTTTTTCTTACTAATACAATTAGTACAGCGTCTCATCAATCCTACTTAAATATATAAATAAAGCAAACAACAGCTTGTCAACATAAGATGTATATAATCAAAATATTGTATATAGTTTTAAAAGTTTATTTAGTGTGCAAAGATGTCAGAATGCTGAAGTAGTTTGGGCTAACAAACTGTCTAAATATTTGTCTAAACTGTTTTGCTATGAAAATTTATCTCGTTTTCTTATGATAGGTGTTAGGTGAGGTGAAAGATGATAATGTTACAGAAATTTTACTTTCAGGGTTGAGCACACTATGAGGACAAGAATAATACTAAAGGATACTTTGATGACTCAAGTAATAGTTGGGCTATGTCATTTTTAATTCTCATGCATATTTGAATTCATGAAAAGGATATGTTAAATAACATCTATTATTCCAGAAGTGACCAGTGTTTTTCAATCAGTTCTAGTAACTTTTCTTAGAACTTCAAACTCACCAACTATGCAAGAAAAAAAACCTCAATAAATGATGTGAAAAATCACTAGTCTCAGGAAAAACTCTTCTTTATCCCATTGGAAAATGACAGTCTCTTTTAGCATAGGAGAGATACTAATTTTTTTTTTCTCTCTGTTTTTGTTTTGTTTTTGCATCTGTTTGTTTTAGGCAAGGTCTCACTATGTTGTCCAGGCTGGCCTGGGTTTAATCAGTACTTCTGCCTCAGCCTCAGAGGTAGCTGGAACCCTACCTGGAAGTTGCTGTTTTTAAAGATTGTCATCTTAGAATGTTGCTCAATGAGCAAAGCCTGAATCTAGTGGAAATAAGCTGTGGGATTAATGAAGTTTGAATTGTCAGCCATTAGGATCACAGCTCAAGAATCCTAATCAGGAGAAAGCACTTGTCACCCACCTTTGCTGAGATAGTTTCCTTGTCCTGGAGTCGGTACTGGTAGAACACAGATGTGGGTTTTATTTTGTCCTATCTTCTCTCTCTTTTTCCTTTTTCCTTTCCTTTCTCTTTCACTGAAGTACAAAATACGTAGAGCAAAAAGTACACATCTTAAATGTACGACTTGATTGGTTAACAAAAAAAATATCCTTTTAAAAAATATCTATATGTCTTATAACCACCGCTTGAATCAACATTTCCATCATCTTAGAACTGGGGCTGGCAAACTACAATCCATGAACGATATTGCCCTGCCATTTTTAGTGTCCAGTTTGTTTGTTTTTGGTTTTGTTTTGTTTTACTTTGTATTACAGCTAGTGATTAGCTAAGCAAATGCTGTACCAGTGAGCTAGTTTTCATTTTGAGGCAGATTTTCACTAAATTGCCCATCCTGAACTTGAACTTGCAGTTTTTCTCCCTCAGTGTCCCAAGTGTCAAGGATTACAGATAGGAACTAGCATGCTTGGCTTATAATGAAAGTTTTATAATAACATAGCCTATTTAATTATTTGCATGTAATTATCTGTGGCAACTTTTGTGCTATGATGATGGTGAGTAGTTGGTTACAAACATCCAAAGGCCTACAAAACCTATACTGTTTGACCCATTAAAGAAAACACTTGCTGACCTGTGTGTTAGGTGACTCCTTCTTGTCTCATTCCAGTTGGTATCTGTCTTCTTTCTTTATTGAGACTCTGTCACCATAGATTAGTTTTACCTATTCTAGGACTTGATTGAAATTGTATAGTATATTGTTTTTCATTACAAATGTCTGTTAGATTTAGCTACATTGTTGCATAGGTATAAGTTCATTTCTATTTATTTCTTTATTTCTATTTAGTGAATTTATTTATTTATTTTGGTGCTGGGGATTGAACCTAGGATTTTGCATATGCTGAACACATGTTCTGCCTCTGAGATATACTCCCAGGACTAGCTCGTTCCTCTTTATTGTTGAATAATATTCCACTGTATGGAGACATGTCAATTTATCAAGTTCTCTTGGCAGCTTCTAGTTCAGTTTCACATTATTATGGTCAAAAGTGCAGTGAACATTTTTGTGCAAGTATTGGAGTGGACAATGTGTATAAATATCTGTGGTAAATATCCTGCTGTAGAATTGTTGAGAGAAAGAGTATTTTGAGTTCAGTTTTAATTGCTATGACCAGTTTTCAAAAATGGCTAGGCCAGTTTATACTCCCACCAACTGTGTATGAGAACTTTGTTGCTCCTGGATGTGAATTTTCACTTCCAGCCTTTAGATTATATAGATTAGATTATATAGATTAGATTATAGGTGCTTTCAGACCACCTATATGACAA
Source organism: Dolichotis patagonum (assembly GCA_004027295.1). Classification (NCBI taxonomy): domain Eukaryota; kingdom Metazoa; phylum Chordata; class Mammalia; order Rodentia; family Caviidae; genus Dolichotis; species Dolichotis patagonum. The sequence continues at coordinate 38,171 of PVJX010009030.1, read as the reverse complement.
GTAGAGCATTCTTTACTAATATTTGGTTAACATTAAGTTTCATATTTTGTAATACGTGGATGTTTGGGAAATAGACTCCAAAGTTATGATAGCATCTCATTATAGTACCAGTTACTTTAAGAAATGGATTATTCAACTTTCCCATTGCTGGACAAAATATCCAACACCCACAGTTTAAATAGGGAGAGGTTTATTTGGCTCATAGTTTCAGGGATTTCAGTACAAGGCGGGAACATCATGGCAATAGGGTGTGGTGGACCAAGACTGCTTCAGTTCATGACATTCAGAAAGCAGAGCAGAGGAATAGTGCCCAAGGGGAAGGAGCCAGAGACCAGAGGAAATACCCAAGGTTACACCTCCGTGACCTACCCTGACAACCGCAGAAATATGCTTTATTAATTCCCTTGGTGACTTTAAAGCCAATCAAGTTCACAATCCAGCTTAACATTCAGAAAGAAAAGACATTTTGATGTTTTGACTTAAAAAATATTGCTACAAATTCATAGTTTTTAGAGGCTAAAATTTTAAGACGTGTGTGTTTGTATGGAACCATTGGGTTAGACTATACTTTTGTGTTTAGTTTCTTCGGATGTGGCCAGTTTTCTCTTAACACTCTTCTTCACATGGCTGGAGTCCTTTGTAGTTGGCTGCCGTGCTCCATTGCTAAGACCCACCACTGGAGTAGTGTCCTTGCTTTTCAACACGTTGAAGATTATGGAAGGACATCTGTACATCTTGTATTCTTTGCTTCACATGCATTTCAGTCATTGTCCAAGGCACTCCTGTTCTTTGTAGCGAGTTAGTGGTGTGGGTCACTATTTGGGGACATTAAACTTTATCAGTTGAAGTGACATCACCTCAGGTTACTTCAGTGAGAACAGCCACAAAAGACATACAAAAAATTAGATGGTATCTTCATTAGTGATTTGTTTTTTTGCACTGACCTACATCCTGGCCCTTTTTCATGTTTTATTATAATACATGGTTTCAGTAAGTTTCCCAGGCTAGGCTCAAACTTTTGATCTTCCTGCCTCACCCTCCCAGAATGCTGGGATTGCAGGCATATGCTACCATGGCTGGCTTCACTGGTAATTTTAACACATTTTTAACATCAAGCACTCAGGCATGCCATAAAGTATTTACGTACACAACCTAGTTTTCATTCTTATTTTATTATTTATTAACTCTTATAGTTAAACATGTGGGTTAAAAACAACATAATCATTTTCTGTTGAAATTTTGTTTTTGTTTTTTTTTTTTTTAGAGACAGGGTCTTGCCTTGTTGCCCAGGCTGACCCCATACTCCTAGGCTCAAGTGATCCTCCTGCCTCAGCTTCCTGAGTAGCTGGAACTACAGGTGTGCATCACCATACCTGGCTTTGAAAATTATGTTTTAAATGGTAATACTCAGTCTACTGAATGAATAACATCATGTTGTCTTCCATTCATTATTTGTGATCATTGTTTGAGTGTATTTTACTAGCCTTTTACAGTTATTTGACTTTGCTTTGGGTTTTTTGTAATATTTTCACAAATTTATGAAAGCCATTGTCCAGTCTATGCTTAGGTCTAATTATCTAAGTCTCAGTGTATTCATTAAAAAAACTTTCAGTCATTTTTTGGTAGTAACATTTATTTCCTGCAATGTTCATTTTATTCATCCACATTCAGATTTGAATGGCAGCCATTTTTCTTTTACCATGACTTAAAATATACTTTTATATACAAGATTTATATAAGGAATTTATAAGTTCCAGGATGGGCCTGTTCTCAGATCTCTGTTTTTTGTTATTTTACTATTCTCTTCCTCCTATTTCTACTTTCACAGGTTTCAACTCTGTTTTCAAGAACAGGAGAAAATGATCGAGTGCCAGGTAAAAATGATCTTGGGGAAACTGACCTAGAAAAATCTGGATACTTGATAAGCATTTTGTCATAGGCTGCAGTTTCAGGAAAACAGACCCAGAGATGAAGGTTCTAGCAGAGGAGGTTTATTGAAGAGTCTTGAAACACCCATATGACAGTGAGGGAAGCAGGATTGGGCAGGAGTTGTTGAACAAACATCTGATCTGATCTTATAAAATAGTCTGGTGCTTAGTGTTTTCTTGAAGTGAGGGGGCTTTTATATTTTGAAATCAACCAGCCATCAATTGCAGGCTGCCCCCAGCAGAGATAAATAACCTTAAGACCTCCAGTTGGCCATGGACAGTTCTCAGGAAGGTTTCAAACCCTTCTGGTGATTGAAGTGCAATGCTACAGCCCCTATTTTACACTCAGAAATCAGAAAAAAAAACAAATACACGTGCCATTTTACCCAACATATTAGTACTGAGGACCATACCATTTTTTAAAAAATCCAGCACATAATGGTCCATTGTATGCATGGAAATATGACTGATTGTCTTACTTTTCTCACTGCTGAGACAAAATACCCAACATGCAAAGTTAAAGGAGGAAAGGTTTATTGTAGCTCACAGTTGACAGAGGTTCCAGTCCATGCATGACTGGCTCCAAGGCAGGGTGGCATGGCAGAGGGACTTTGCAGAAGAGAAACAGTTATGGCAAGCAGAAGGCAGCAAGGTAACAAGTAGTGAAGTAGCGAGCAGCAAGTGCCAACAGCAGCCCTCTTTCTGTCCAGACTGCCAGCCCTTAGGGTGGGTACCACTGACATCCAGGGTAGGGCACCCTTAATGGGATTGAGTCATCACACCATGACTCAATCCCAGCATCACATCCTTAAGGCTAGCATCACTCACTCTAGATCCATTCACCTCTGAAAGTTCCACGTATGACCATATGAGTCTTTGAGGGGGCAGCTAGATACAAGCTATAACACTGATAATAACCCCATTTTGTAGAGATTTAGGTAGTTTCCAAATTTTGTTGATTCCAAGTTTGGTATTGACAGTGATGAGAGAACATTTTTTGTAAGAATATGAACGTATAAAATAGACAGTCCAGGTTAGATTTATATCTGTCATTTTGATATCTATTTTCTCTGCCTCATCTGCTTTTGTTGTTCTAGTCCTTTTTTCTTTCTTACTTTGTGTTTGTGATTTTTTTCTGTTATTTGGCCCTGGGGATTGAACCCAGGGCTTTTTGCACTGAGTTACAACCCCAGTACTTCTCATTTTTTTAAAATTTTGAACCACAGTCTCATTAAGTCACTAAGGTGGGGCTTGAATTTGTGATCCTCCTGCCTCACTCTCCCAGAGTGCAGGGATTACAGCCATGACCCACCACACATATATTTAATTTATTATTTTTTTAAGATTCTATTTTATTGGCTTCAGGTATGTGTCTTTGCATTATGATGTTAGTGTTGCTCTAGTGATACAATATGCATCTGTGACCTTTCACAGACTGTTTAGAGTAAGACACTTATGTAACATGTGCTTTGTGCACATACTTCTCCCTTCATCATCTCATCATCTCCTGTCTTCCCTTTTCTCACCACTCACAGCCTTCTGTATACTTTTTCTTATTCCTGAGTAACTTGCCACTCTTATCAGTTCTGCCTTCATGCTGCTTCTGGGTGAGGAATAGAGTTTCTCCATCTTCCTGCAGGCTCAGTATCTCATATCCCTGAGCTTTGAAGCTTAACCAGATGCTAAAAATTTTGATCGACTGTTTGCTGCCCTGCATGCCATTGCTTGGATGTGCCATTAAAGTCCTTATGACACTTCCATACTGATGGCTCTATGAGTTATTCTCTTTGTGCCAGATAGTGAGTTTCTTAAGCTCAGAAACCCTCCACGATTGTGTTCCCACCCAACACTTAGGCCAGACACAAAATGGTTGTTGATTCAAAGTGTAAGTGACAGTAGTGGGTAGCTTCCAACAAGATTTTCATTTCTCCCACCATTTTTAGCACAAAGCCAGGAAGGTAAATGTCACCTGGGTAGATAAATGATCACGGTAAGGTCTGACCTGTGACTGTTAAAAAAAAAAAAACAGTACCATTCACCACCCTACCACCATTTGTTTTTACATTTCAGCTTCAGGAGATACCTGTATCATTCAAAGATGTGGTTGTGGGCTTCACCCAAGAGGAGTGGCACCGGCTGAATCCTGCACAGAGGGCCCTTTACCGGGATGTGATGTTGGAGACCTACAGCAATCTGGTCTCAGTGGGTAAGGACGTACTGCACATTATGCTGGACTGATCAGCTTCTCTTTGTCAGTCACCAAAACAGACAGAAGTGTGTAAAGCCTTCAAAGTCTCAAACTTACTGAATAATTACTTAGTACTTTTATGTGCTAGACAGAGTTTTAGCAACTGTTAATTTTTTTTTTTTGTACAGAGATCACAACCTCGCACTTACCAGTGTGATGGCCAAAAACAACAAACTCCAAAAATAAAAAGAAAAGCGCTTTATTAGCTGAGCTCAGCGGTGACACTGTCCCAGGAGCCGATCAGGGAAATGTGCACCAGGCAGGGGGGTTGCAAGAGTTTTTAAAGTTGCAGACTGCAAGGGGAAGGGATAAAACTTGAAGATCAGTTTGTCTCCATAGGAACCAGGAGGTAGAAGGGATTGCACAGTGGGTAAGTTACAAGGTTGCAAGTTGAACTGCGAGTATACAAATCTTACAGACAGGGGCAGTCACATAAGTCCTGACAAAAAGAGAACAGGGTTTAAAGGCACATTCTGGATTTCTGAGCTTATAACATTCCCCACTGCTTTTGGTCATTGAGTCAAATCTTTGACTCCATTGTATAATCATGTGCGGGCAATGGGTTATAACCTTGTTTAAGTACAAGCATTTTAATAGCTTGAAATTGGTCCTGGATGTGATTTTAAAGGCACTTTATAACACATGATCTGATAGTTAAGGCAAGTAAGAAGAGAATAATTGGTCCTAGCAGAGCTGAGAGCAAGGTGGTCAGCCAAGGGGATGGTGAAAACAGATTTTGAAACCAATTTTGGTCCATTTGTCATTGTTGTTTTTATTTATGGAGTCTCTTTCTAATTTTGTTTATGCTGTCTTGGATAACTCCAGAGTGATTGGTGTAGAAACAGCAGGCGTCACCTAATGCCACATATTGACCACCTTTCCTTATGAATAATATGTCTAGGCCTGTGCTATTTTGGAGGACCATTTTAGCCAAGGAGCCCAGAGACTCTTCTAGTTAGACACCAAATGTTCTAGAGTTGCTAAATCCTTGTCTATTCACAGTAATTTTTGTCACCAACTATCAAAACTTGTGGCCCCTAGAGTTGTAGCCTCAGATATACCTAATCCCACAAGGATCAGGATTAAAACAGGGGCTGCTCGGGCTGTTCTAGAGAGGTCAGTTTCTAGATTTAAGTGTTTTCTTCCATTTGTATCAGAATACCAGTAAACTTGAGGAAATACATGTATAAGAATACACAGTTTAGCATGTCTAGTAAATATATCAAGCATGACACAAGGAGCCAAACTTGATGTACAAGCAAACCAAGATCCTGTAGGGGCTTTTAGGTGTTGACTCGGTGCATAAGAGACATTAGTTACAGTTAATAGGGTTAGAATGTAAGGGCTTGAGTCGAGGCTATAGGCAGCAGACTGTACACAAGTTTCTCTTCCCTGAACATTCCCTAGAGATAGGTCTTTGTCCCCACCAACAAGGGGAATTAGCATCCAAGGTGGTGGAGTTCTAGATTTGAAAAGAGGTATTTTGAGCCTTAAAAAGTCTGTAGAGTTACCTCTACTTAAAAGGGGGGGTTTAGGGTCCAAGCATAGCCAGCAGTCCTGAGTAAGATTGGGGTTACTATGGTTCAGGTATTGGAACATTATGTCTAGAGGACTATATATATCAGAGACAGAGTGAGTCTTTAACTGAGGCTGTAGTAAGGCGGTATCTAAGTTGGTTGCAGGAGTGGCAACAGGTGAGGTAGCAGTAGGCCGTTTGAGAGTAACTTTTATCAGGCAGGGTGTAGAAAGGGGCACCGGCCCAATGGCGGGCCGGGTAGGGCAATCAGTGGCCCACTTTTATTTATGTGGAAAATTGTTCCTGGGTCATATCCAGATACGTAGAGTCGAATGGCCCCAAGTTTTTCCCCAACTCCAAGAGTAATGATGGGACCTGTTTGAAATTAAATGTGAGGGGGTTACAATTTTTGTAATAATCAGTTGGCTTTGAAGATCTCTTAAGACTTATGAAAGGATTGCTATTGCCCCAGGGAGAGATGGACTCACACACATCTCTAATAACTATAATAAAACTGATTGTATCCCTCACGGTTTTTAGAATGTCAGGAATTTATAGATGACTATTCTCGAGGGCATACATAAAATTTTATATTTTGTAAGGCTCATCTTCCCTTTTGGGAGCGACCTCAGAGGTGCCCCTATTTTGAGATGAGGCCCATGACAATGCATAGATCTGTAACAAGAATAGCATGAGGAGGAGTATTTTTAGCTGTAAGTTCTCCCGTCAGGACATTGGTTAGTTCCCAGGTGTAGACAGACGGGTTATGATCGAAAGACATCATAACTGCTGCCCAATAACTGAGAAAACACAGTTATCAGGGGCATTTTGACAATTTAAGTTTAAGAGGGTCTCGGTCCGTGTGATAGTCCACTTAGCTGTTTCCTGAGCATCTGGTGGGACAACTTTGATGTGAGAATGATGTATCCAGGTAGGTTTTTCTGCTACTTTGACAACCGTTGGGGTGCTGAGGACGACAGTGTATGGTCCAATCCAGCGAGGTTCATGAGAGGAGTTGCAGGAACCACGCTTGAGCAGTACTTGGTCCCCCAGATTAGCAACAAGCGGAGTCTGTGCTGTGGGCAGAGGCTTGGCTCGGTGGTCTCAGAAGAGTTGGTAGATTGAAGTGAGCACAGGTTGAAGAGCCTGCAGGGACTTAATTAGACTAAGGTTAGCGGTTTCAGCCAAATGAGCACTCTCAAGACGAGGAACAAGGGGAGGTGGTCTTTTATAGACTGTCTTGAAAGGTGTTATTCCAGAAATATATGGGGTGCAGCGAACGCGCAGAAGGGCAAAAGGAAGGAGACTTACCCAGTTTTTGTCAGACTCCAAGATCAACTTAGTGTTTCTTTTACAGTATGGTTCATCTTTTTAACTTGGCCTTAACTTTGGGGGCGGTAGGCACAGTGAAGTTTCCAATTAATCGGTAATAACTGAGCTACTTTGTTAGTTATAGAAGCTATGAAAGCTGGGCCATTGTTGGACCCTATGGATAAGGGAAGGCCAAATCTGGGAATTATCTCATACAAAAGCTTTTTGACAGCAATTAAAGCTGATTCTGACTTTGTTGAATATCCTTTAGTCTATCCAGTAAAGGTGTCTATAAAAACCAATAGATACTTGTGTTCATGTAATCCTGGTTTCCCCATGTCTGTGAAATCAATCTCCCAATGTTCCCCTGGAAAAGTTCCTCGGACTCAAGGTTTTTTTTTTTTTTTTTTTTTTTTTTTTTTAAATAACAACAGCCTTTGCATTCACTCCGAGGTATTGTGGACATTTTTGAACTTACTTCCTTTGCTAGTTGGGTCAACTTTGGAATAAAATATCTATTTTGGAACAATTTAGCTAATTTGGAGCCCTGAAGTGTGAGACTTGGTGGATTCAAAGAATTAAGTTCTTTCCTAGAGCTGCAGGTATCAAAATTTGTTTATCTGGCAATTGATACCAGTTTTCAGGGGGTATCTGTTTTGTCTTCAATTGTTTAGCCAGTTGTTGATCTGATTTTGAGTAGATCTGATTTTGAGGCAAATGACAGGGCAATAAAACCAGTAGCAGATGGGTCATAGGTTGCATGGGCAATCTTAAAGCAACTTTTTGAGCACTTTTATTTGCTAAAGCATTTTCTTTAGATATTGAGTCTGTTCCTTTTTAGTGACCTCTGCAATGTATTATTGCTATAGATCTAGGTAGCCAGATGGCGGCCAGCAAGTCCAAGATATATGGGGCATATTTGATTTTTGAGCCGGCAGAAGTCAAAAGTCCTCTTTTTTAGTAAATAGCCCCATGAACATGGACCATAGCAAAGGCATAATGGCTGTCTCTGTGTATGTTTGCCCTTAAATCTTTGGCTAACTTCAGGGCTTCTGTAAGAGCAATGAGTTCGGCCCTTTGGGCTGATGTACCTTGGTCTAGGTGTTGAGCCCAAACAACTTGTGTCTCTGTGGTCACAGCTGCCCCTGCCACCCTTTTACCTTCGAAGATGAAGCTACGGCCATCAGTGAAGTACACAACATCCGGATGTTCCAAGGGGAGGTCAGTGAGGTCTCGGCGGAGGTTGGTGGTTGTGGAGAGCAGATCCACACAATTGTGGATAGGCATCTGTGGGTCATCATCAGGCAGAAGTGTTGCAGGATTAAGGACAGAAGTCTCCTTAAATTCAGTAAGGTCAGAGTTAAGCAGGAGCGCCTGGTATTGCACAATCCTTGCATTGGAGAGCCACCTGTCAGGGCCTCAATAGAGTGGGGTGCCACAACCTGGAGTTTTTGTCCAAAAGTTAATTTATTGGCCTCTTTTACTATAGAGGCAGTGGCAGCGATAGCTCAAAGACAGTTCAGCCAGCCAGTAGCTGCCGAGTCTAGCCTTTTTGAGAGATAGGTGACTGGGCGTTGCCATGGTCCCAGCGTCTGGGTCAATACCCCTTTTGCTATTCCTCATTGTTCAGCAACGAATAGCAGGAAGGGTCTAGTTAGATCAGGCAGAGCTAATGCAGGAGCCTGAGTGACAGCCAGGTTTAATTGTTGGAAAGCTTGGCTCTCCTTTTCAGTCCAAACAGGAGGATCTGAAGGGGTCCCTCCCGTGGCAGCATGTAGGGGTTGAGCCAATTCAGCAAATTCCAGTATCCAAAGGCAACAATAGCCTATATATCCCAAAAACTCTCGAATCTGCCTCTTAGTTTGAGGCTCAGGGATCTGGAGGATTGCCTCAATTCTGTTGGAAGACAAGCCCCACTTGCCTTCAGTAATAACATATCCCAAGTAAGTTACCTCTTGCATGCACAGTTGAGCCTTTCTTGCTGAGACACGATAACCCAGATAACCTAAGGTGTGTAACAAATCTCATGTGCTCTGTAGGCAGTCATCATAATTGGAGGCTGCCAAGAGGACATCATCAACATATTGCAATAAGGTGATCCCTGGGTGTTCACCACAAAATTCTTGGAGGTCCTTATTTCGGGCCTCATCAAATAACATTGGACCATTTTTAAAATCTTGTGGTTACCTAATCCAAGTCAGTTGGGATGAACCCCCAGTATCTGGGTCAGTCCATTCAAAGGCAAAAATAGGTTGACTCACTGGAGCTATTGGAAGGGTGAAGAAGGCATCCTTGAGGTCAAGAACCGAATACCAGGTTTGATCTGGAGGCAAGAGACTTAAGAGTGTATAAGGATTTGGGACAGTTGGGTGGAGGGTGACAACACATTTATTTACCTCTCTGTTCTGAACTGGTCGATAGTCTGTAGTCCCAGGCTTTTGGACAGGCAGCAGTGGAATATTCCAAACCGATACACAAGGTACCAGGATGTTGGCCTCTTTTAGTCTTTGAATGTGTTTTGATATTCCTATTTGTGCTTGGAGATTGAGTGGGTACTGACATACCCCGTCAGAAGTAACATGAGGCAAGAGTTCAATAACTAGGGGTGCGTGATTACCAGTCAATCCAGGAGGGTTAATTTTAGCCCACACAATAGGAATTTCCTGTCTGAAAAGGTCCAGTAATTTGGTCTGGGACTCTGAAGGATGCCTTTCCGGCTGTGACATTAGTAAGTGTCCCTTTGTAATGAGGCAGGTAATCAAGAGGCTAATGGAGGGGCTCTCCTTGATGCTCCTTGGAGGTGAACATGAGGACTGTCCCCAGAGAAGCTAATATTTGCCTGAAATTTATGAAGAAGGTCTCAACCAAGTAGAGGCTCAGGGCATTCAGGAACCACGAGAAAGGAATGAGTCAAAGTCTGGTTTCCTAAATGAGTAATCTTAGTATGGGTCCGTGGATAATGTTGGATGTCACCGATGGCTCCTTGAATAGCCAAGGTAGTTTTGGCTATTTTCCCTAGAGCGTGCTGTATCACAGAATAACTGGCCCCGCTATTGACCAGGAAATCTATGGGTTGCCCCCCCACAGTTAAGGTTAACTGGGATTGGGGGGGCAGGCAAACCCTTAAGTTGTCAGTCTTTTTCTAATAAAACGTAGGGAGCTGTTTCCCCTTTTTTCCAACTTGGCCTTCAATTTTGGGCAATCCTTTTTCCAATGGCCTAACTCCTTGCAGTATGCAAATTTGTTTTTATTTAGTGGGGCCTTCGGCTGTTGACCTCTTTCCTTTTTGGTCTGAGTTTGTCCTTCTGCCAACACAGCCAAAACCTTGGTCAATTTTTTAATATCTTGTCGATCTTCTCTGTTGTCAAAAACCTTTTGTGCTACTGCTACTAACTGCCCTAACATCATTCCCTCAAAACCCTCCAATTTCTGTAATTTACATCTGATGTCAGGGGCCGACTGGGAGACAGAGGCTATATTAATAGCTTGTCTATTTTTTTGTATGGTGCCTCTGGGTCTATGGGTGTATATACATATATATGATAGGCCTCTAGGAGGTACTCAAGGAAAGCCAACGGAGACTCAGAAGCCAATTGCTTTACCTCAATTACCTTAGACAAATTGGTGGGCTTCCAGGCAGCAGCCCAAAGAGCTGCAAGCAGAGTCTGGCAATACCAATCGAGAGCCTCCTCACCTTCATCCGTGTTGGGGGTCCCAATCAGGGTGAGTCAAGGGAAAAACAACATTAAGTCTTAGCAGATCCAAGGTGGGTTCCCCATTGGTATCAAGGACAGATTGACGCACCAGAGTATGAATTTTTTCTCACTCAGAAGTAAAGAGTGTGCAGAAGTTGCTGGCAGTCATCCCAGGTTGGCCGATGGGTATAACAAATGTTTTAAGAAGAGAGATTAGTGCCGTGGGTCTTTGGAAAGAGGAGGATTTTGTAATTTCCAATTATATAAATCATTAGTGGAAAAGGGGACATATGTAAAAAAGATGCCCTGAGAGGGGTCTGAGGGAGGGGCTTCTCAGAGAAGGAGGATAGGCGTGGAAGAGGGAGGTGGGGGACAACGGCTGTGGGTATGGGGAGGGCTAGGAGGAGCAGGAGCTCTCAGCATTGGTGGAGGAGGGGTAGGGGTTTGAGGGGGAGACACCGATGAGCTTCGAAGATCAGAACGGCAAGGAGGGGGTCCGAGGATGATGTGACGGACCTGTTGAGAGACTTGTAAGTTAAAAGTTTCCTCTGATGGCCACCCAACACCAAAGGAAGGTCACTTGAGCTCACAGAAATGTCTTAGCTTCTTAGGGTAGACTGGATCTCCATATCTGGCAGCTTGATCTTTAAAATCCTTAAAATGATCAAGAACAAGCTGCAAGGGTTACATAGGGGAAGAAACAGATTGACCCATAATGGCAGACAAACAAAACAGGGGCACAAAAGAACAAAGGCAAGATGGCAGAAAGCCTACCAAAAGGGGGCAACGGCAAGATGGTGGAAAGCTCACCAAGAGGGAACAAAGGCAAGATGGTGGAAAGCTCACCAAAGAGAGACAAAGGCAAGATGATGGAAATCTCACCAAAAAGAGACAAAGTCAAGATGGTGGAAAGCCCACCAAAGAGAGACAAAGGAATCGCTTGAAAAAGGGCTATGGAGACTGGAGCAGGTTCCTGATTAGCAGCCAGGAGCTGGTTTAAAATAACCAGGTGGCTACTCTCCTGTTTGCCAACCACAGACCCACCCCAGGAATTTAAAATAATCAATAGCCCCACAAAATACTATCAGATTAGAGTCAACTCAAGTTAACCAGCTGAAAAAAACTTTGAAAGGCGAAAGGCGGCTTCTATCTCAAATATGGCCTTGACCGTGAGGATGTTCAGTAACAAGGGAATTGGGACAAGAGGAGGACGGTGTAGAAGAACGAAGAAAAGGTTCCGGCAACATCTTGCCTGGACAAGAACCAATTGGGAGTTTTGACTCCCCAAGTACGGTGCACCCAGCGGAGGTCAATTCCTCCCTCAAATGCCGGTAACCAGCCCTAATTTTGGCAACATCTCACCACAAATGGGACTAAGTCTAAGGACTTAATTCCCCAAAGTTCAGAGGATGTACCCAAAGAACAGAACATAGACTGAGACACAGGTAAGACAAGGTTTTGGCGACATTTCTCCCAAATGGGAGCAAGCCGGAAAACTTGATTCCCCAAGTACAATGCACCTAACGGAGGTTGGTTCCTCCTTCAAACGGCGGTAGCCCACCCTAATTAGGGCGACCTCTCGCCCAAATGGGGACAAATCTGGAAATTTAATCCAAGACATAGAAATGGAAAGAGTTAGAAAAGGAGAGAACTGCAAAACAAAACGAAAGTAGGGAGTACCTGCAAGCACACGAAAAGCTGCGTTCAAAAAGACCCAGGTGCCTTGTTTCTCGGAAGTGCTGGATCCGCACGAGGACCAGGAGTCCAGGGGGTGAACTCCGAAAAAGGTGGTATCACGGGCGAGCCCCCAAATGTGATGGCCAAAAACAACAGACTCCAAAAATAAAGAGAAAAGTGCTTTATTTAAGCTGAGCTCAGTGGTGACACTGGGCGGCGGGCGTGCGCGCGCGGGAGGGGGTTATTTGCAAGAGTTTTTAAAGTTGTAGACTGCAAGGGGAGGGGATAAAGCTTGAAGATCAGTTTGTCTCCTTAGGAACCAGGGAGGTAGAAGGGATTGCACAGTGGATAAGTTATAAGGTTGCAAGTTGAACTGCGAGTATACAAATCTTACAGACAGGGGTAGTCACATAGTCCTGACAAAAAGAAAACAGGGTTTAAAAGCACATTCTGAATTTCAGAGCTTATAACATCCAGGCAGGTGTTGTGCTGCTAAGCCATATACTTGGCCCTAGCAACTATTAGAATATTTACTCATTTAATTCTCCTAAAAGCTTTATGAGAGACCCTTATATTTTACACCAAGCCAAAAATCTATTTCCAGTTCAGTCTAAGATTGTTTAATGGCAGCTCACATCTCACACCCCATGAGTAGGTTCACCCATGTTAACCTTGTGTTCTACTCATCCAGTGCAGAGGTCAGATTACTCACAGAGTTCTGGTATAGACAGAGTCACTTAAAACCATATTTGCCAGTAATGCCATTATTGTCTTGGACGAGGGACCACAGTATTTCATGAGTTGGACATGAAAAGTCAGTGAAATGGATATTATTTTTTCCAGTAATTAAGACCAAATAAGTACTTTCCTCTTGTGTAAATTTTGAATCAATCTTCCGTATTTTTCTCTAATTGGTATGTCTCTCATTTATCTGTGTAACTTTTATGGCACTAAATACTCTCCAGCTTGTTCTTCTAGCTTTTTATATTCTTCACTGTTGTGTTAATAGATCCAATAGGTCTAGGGTGTAGCTTAGTTATACAACATTTACCCAGCATGCAGTAGGCTTAGAGTTCAGAACCCAGCACTATATAACCACCACCACAACAAAAATAGACTCAAGCTCTTAGGAAACATGCATATCTGATTTTCTTGCTCTCTCCTTTATTCTGCTGTACATTGTAATACCATCGCTATAGGAAGAATGCAACAGATGTTTTAAAAAGCTGTGCATATACACTGTAGAATGGGACCACTGGATTTGTGTGCCTGTAATGTTTTATGGTAAAAACAAAACAAAAAAATCCCTCACGTCTAGATGTCAATACCAGATGAGGATATCATCTCTCTACCTTGTAAACAAGGTGGCTAAAGTAGAAGTGTTTCTGGATGCTTTCCCAATAATTAATGCCAGAGGGTAGCTCTTAACTTCAATGCAACCTAGAACAAATAGCCAAACACTAGCATTTTCTTTTTAAAATGTTTTATGTTAGTACACGTGCCTTAATTCCTCTTTTTTTCCCCATTCCTCTCTTCTCCCTTCAACCCTGCTTCCCCTCCCCATTTACAAAAGCTTTGTTTCCATTTTTTCCTTTTAGTCTTTTTTTGTTGTTCCCCTTCTTCTTTCCCCCCTCCCTTGTTCCTCTTCTCATTTAAGCACTTCTTCTTGATATCTATCTTCCATTTTGCCCCTCATTTACCCCTTGGGCTTCTCATACAAGAGAATGTGATATTTAAATTTGTGCATATGGTTTATTTTACTTAACATTACGGCACTAAGATGAACCCATTTACCTAAAAGTGACTGAAGTTTATCCTTCTTTATGGCAGAATAAACTCCACTGTATATAAATGCCACATTTTCTTTATCCACTCATCTGTTGATGGGCTGTTTTTAAGATTTAGCTATTATAAACTGTGCTGCTATAACCATTAGTATACATGTATCACTGTGTTATGATGCTTTAACTCTTCTGGGAAGATACCTAAGAAAGACACAGCTGGGTCCAATAGAATCTCTAGCTTTAGTTTTCTGCAGAATCTCCATACTTATTTCCATAGTGCTCATATGAATTTATACTCCTGCCAACAATTGAGAAGGGTTCCTTTTTCCCCATAGCATTTAAAAAATATGTATATTTAATATTTTTGTGTAGTAGGGGAGGGATTGAATCCAGTGTTTTACACTGCGTTACACTGTAGACCTTCTTAACTTCCTAATTTTGAGACAGGGTCTTTGTAGGCATTGGGCTTGAACTTGTGCTTCTCGTATCTTAACCTCTCAGAGGTTAAGACACGTGCCATCACTCCCAGTTTTAATCACTTTCTTGAACATTATGCTTAAACTTCTCCACAGTATTTTCTCATCTATTCCACATACACATTTGAAAACTATGTTCTTAAAATGTTAGTTATATCTATCACACTGTAATCCGAAGCCTAAAAATAAACTTTAAAAAAGTTTCGTGACCTGCTACTATCTTACAGATTTGGAAATTAAGGCAGAGAGGCGTGCAGTAACTTGCACAGAGTCACTTACCTTGTACACTGTGGAGTCAGAGTTTGAACCCTGGAAGTCTGGCTATAGAATGCATTCTTAAACCTTACACTGCTCCACCTCTGTGTGTTCAGCCTGACTTTCAGTGGTCCTAGATTACTAATTCCATTGGTTCTGGACAAGGTTTATGTACAGCACCCCCCCCCCACCAAGTATAGTGTGTATATTATAACCTTTAAAGCTGCCTGAGAGGCACAAAGACGAAAGAGCTTGGCCCAAGACCTGGATCATTTCCTTGGAACAGGTTATGAAGGCACCAAACCAGATGTGATCCTTAGGCTGGAACAGGAAGAAGCACCATGGATTTGTGAAACACCATGCCCAGGCTGCTGCTGTCAGGGTAAGTGTGATAAACCTAGCAAAAAGGGTACTATGTGAGATTGGCACCTTGGAAAAAAAAATTTTTTTTTTGTACCAGAGATTGAACTCACCAGTGTGTGCTTGCAAGGCAGGCGCTTATGCCGCTGAGCTAAATCCCCAGCCCTGAAATTTTCTTTAAGGTCTCTCTCTCTCTTAAAAGATTTGAGCACTCCATCCTTTTTGATGATCCTTTTCCCTCCATTCATTCCTACCTCTTTCAGTTTCCTATTTTCACATAAATGCTTGGTCCATCTCCCTTTCTCCTTGGTTATCAATGTTCTCTTTCACATTCAGATATTCCTAGAAATAGCTTCTGTGTTTTTCCCACTCCTCCTAGTGTTATTCCCTAACACTTTTCAGGTAAAATACTTCAGACCATATCCTCAGCCTTATTACCCATCCTTTCCTTCTTCCTTGTATTCAACTTTAAGTCCTTCCCACTGATGGAAGAGTGTGGGATCACAGAAGAGGAAACAGTGAACTCTCTGTGGGTGTTAGGGAGGGGCAGGTATCCAGGAATGGCTGCTAAGTAGGTAAAGTGGGGTCCATTTTAACCACTTCTAATTGACACTTGGTATAGATGTAAAATGGCTGTATAAGATATCTTATCACAATATCTTATATACCTCACCACTTTTTACATTCCACTAACATCTCCTGAATTGGACCCAGATTATCTCATGCCTAAAGATCTGTCTTTAAGTCAGGGATTATTTTTGTGCCATACACCTCTTTGGCATTCTAAGACTTTTTTTTTTTTTTACATATAACACTGCAAGCCAACCAAGGTGGTGCACACTTATAATCCCAGCACTTAGGAGGCTGAGGCAGGAGGCTGAGGCTAGGAGTTTGAGGCCAGCCTGAGTTACAAAATGAGTTCAAGACCAGTCTGAACTACATAGCAAGACCTTGTCTCAAAAAAAAAAATGGAGCTTGGGATGTAGCTCAATAGTAAAGTACCTTTGGGTTCATTCCCCTCAAACATACACACATACTCCTTAAGATTACAAAATAAAGAAATTGCTGAGGAATAGTAATTATTGAAACAAAAAGTGAGAAATGCATTTATCAAGATATTTTCAAAATGTGTGACGTAGTAGTAGATGCAGTTCCTTATTAATATATCAAATAAAGAAGTATAGCTTTGAGTCTAATAAATATCAAAGCAGAAATGATTGCAAATATGTTATGAAAAATCTTTAAATCTGTAAAATGAGATAAAAATATCATATTCATAAATAAGTGCAAAAAGGAACTGCTAATATCACTGTATTTATGTTCATAATCAAAAGATATGCTCAATGGTAACTCAAATTTAGTGAAAATAAAAGTCTGATTTTTTTTTCCTATCCAAGTTCCTAACCCCTGTGATTTTTATCCACCAAGAACTCCTATTCTAATTTTTTTTGGGGGGGCGGTTTCATTTTATTTAAAGAGAAAAAACAAAACAAAACAGAATAAAGGGTAGCAACAATACAGAATTCAAGGAAAAAAGGAAAAGAACAACAACAAAAAACCCTAAGAAATTATTACTTGACAAATTACATACTGACTTCTTGGAAATAGTTGTTCAAATTACAAAATCAAAACATGTAAAGTAGACATTGAAACAGTGAAACTGTTAACAGTTCTGCTCCACGATCTGACAAAAACATCAATATGGTCATCCATCTTACCCACTCAAATATACATGCAATTATATCAAAAGGGTAAAATTAAACACAACAAAACAGAACAAAGCAGATCACAAGAAAGCAATGTAAGAGACATAAATTTCAAAACTAGACAATTGGAGATATTCAGTCTCTATCATATTGACTCTTGTTTTCTTCCAAATAGTTGTCCATATTGTCACATACAGGGAATTCACATGAAACAACCTAGTATGGAATTGATCTGAGCAGGACGAGGAGGGCATTTCAGGTCTTCAAGACCAGACATTAGGGAAGCCAAGAATGGCTTTGATAGTATCTCTCATTCTCCTCAAAACAGCTGTCCATACCTTCACATGTGTTGAACTTAAACAAGACAAAGCAAGCTTATATCACTTTGAACAAAAAGTGATAGTTTTGCTGGATTTCACATCATGACATTATGGAATCAGCACTGGGTATTGTAGTGTCTCTTTTTCTTCAAAGTAGTTGTTCATTTCAACATGTGCTATATAGTTGGTTCTTGTAAACTGTTTATAAGCTCTACACATGCATGAGTCTCTAAATGTATATCTATCCTTTCTGTATTAGAGGTAAAAACAAAACAAAGCAAGATAAAACAAAACGATTCCTAGAAAAGCATCAGGCAAAAAAGTGACATAAAACCGCAATACTATGTGATCTACAATGGTTACCATGATGTCTCAGCAGTATATAACAACATTAATAAAAACGAAGCATTGGAGACATTATAAGACTTCAAAAGCAAGTAATAATCAAACCAGAGTGGGTATCTTAGTGAATCTTGTCATCTTCAGTGTAGTTGCCTATACTCTTAGACTTGATGCTATCAATCATAACAGATTTAAATAAAAT
>PVJX010009030.1:0-20251 GCA_004027295.1 Dolichotis patagonum | reverse complement strand
TAATAATTTTTTTGTTTTTGAGATAGGGTCTTATTAAGTTTCCTAGGCTGGCCTTAAACTCATGTTCCTGTTACTTCAGCCTCCTGAATTGTTGGGATTACAGGCAGGTGCTACCATATGTGCTAGAAGTCTTGTTTTAAATCCTAGTTAATTTTATTGAATCCATTCTTCCATCTAATTCATCTCAGAGTCCTTTATTACTTATAACCAGCTCAAGAGAATAAACTCTCTGATAATTGCTATCTCACTACTTATCAAAGTCTAAGCTGGACTTCTTGGTAAAATACAGATTTTTTGATTCAGTACGTCTGGGGTGGGGCCTGAGATTAAACAATCTAACAAGCTTTCAGGGAAGGACAAATGACCCTCACATTGAATAGCAAGGTACCATGTAATGTTTAAACCTTTCTCTTTAACAAGTCAAGAAATCATGCTGTACAGGTCAGCCACTCATTTTTGTGAATAAAGTTTTATTGCAACATAGTCACAATCTTGTATTTACATGGTGTCTATGTTTTCTTGCTACAATGTGAGAATTAAATAATTGTGAGAAAGACCATATGACCCATAAAGCCTAAAATATTTTCTCTCTGGCCCTTTAAGAACAAGTTTGCCAATCCCTGTTCTGTAATGTCATTTCATCTTTTAAATTATTCTGTGTATCCTATGATATGTTGCATTCCATTCATGCAGTGCTCTGAATCTTCTCTACCGTAGAACACTGTTCCCTGAATTGTGCTTTTGGTTATGATTCATATATTGTGCACACTTTAAATTTGAGAGCATTTCTTGTAGTAATTTTATTACAACTCATAATAAACATAAAGATTCATAAGCAATGATTCACTTGTACTTTCTCCAGAAGACATCTGGCAAGTTGATGTCCAGAGGAAGAGACAGCAAGACATGTTTTTGAGACAAGGTGCATTTATCAGCAAGAAAGCATTGCCCAAGGGAAAAATCCATGAGTATAATAAGTTTGGGAAAATATCACTTCTGAGCGCGGATCTTTTTCCTTCAATTCAAAGGCCCAATAACTGGGATCCTTATGAAAAGAGTTTGAATGGTAATTTAGACTTGATTGGTTTGAAGAGAAACTATGCCAAAACACAAGATGAGTATTATGGATATGGAAAATTGTTGCAATGCGGCAACCATGATAGAAGATCTAATGGAGAAAAATCCTGGGGATGTGGTCACTGTGAGAAAGCTTTCAGCCATAACTCAGCACTTATATATAAACCAGCAGTGGCCAATTCTCTTGTGTACAAACGAAAGAGAATTCCACCTACAGAAAAACCGCACGTCTGTAGTGAGTGTGGGAAAGCCTTCTGCTATAAGTCTGAATTCATTAGACATCAGAGAAGTCACACAGGGGAGAAGCCTTATGGATGCACTGACTGTGGGAAAGCCTTTTCACATAAGTCAACCCTAATTAAACACCAGAGAATTCACACTGGGGTAAGACCCTTTGAATGCTTTTTCTGTGGGAAAGCCTTTACTCAGAAGTCACACCGCACAGAACATCAGAGAACACATACAGGAGAGAGACCTTTTGTGTGCAGTGAATGTGGGAAGTCATTTGGTGAGAAGTCATACCTCAATGTCCATCGAAAAATGCACACAGGAGAAAGACCTTACCGTTGTAGAGAATGTGGAAAGTGCTTCAGCCAGAAATCATGCCTAAATAAACACTGGAGGACTCATACGGGAGAAAAACCCTATGGGTGCAATGAGTGTGGCAAAGCTTTCTACCAGAAGCCAAACTTAAGTAGACATCAGAAAATCCATGCTAGAAAGAATGCCTACAGGCATGAAAATTTAATGATTGTGGGGAATCCTTGACAATGATACCCAGTTTCATTGGATATAGGAATTTATCCCTGGGAGAAATCTTAACAACTTAATGAAGTTAGACAAAATGTTTTATTAAAAGAAAAGTCATACTGCAGTTATGATGAACTTTAATGGAAAAACTATGGAAACTATAAAATAGCCTATAAACATGTTTACTCTGACATAAAAAATGTTTAAAGTATATTGAATAAAATAACAATGGATTACAAAATGTATATGAAAAGACTTAGAAGTATGTGATAGTACTTTCCTCAGTGTAACACATAACATTTATATTTTGTAATTGTTAATGTGAGTCAGATAAATTGGAACTATCAAATCCATATGTCAGTAGTACAAACAATGCCATCCCCCCAGTTTTTCAACTCTAAATATCACCATTTTCTTTTGGTGTCTTAACAGTATAAAAAATAGTAACAATACAATGGCCAGCTACTTTAAGAACTTCAACATAATATACCAGATATATTTTCTCTACCTTGCTTGTAATAAATGAAAAGGGGTTTAACAGTTGTTATTGAGCCCTTCTCTGAATAAGAAAGCAATGTTTTTAATGTTGTTTGGTAAGTCAGCCAAAAGTTTATTAAAAAGTTATTTTTGTTGGAAACACATTAAAGCTAAGGAATAATTTAACTGCCGGACACTGAGTGAACAAAATTCTAAGAAACTTTAATCTCATCAAATTGTTTAACAAAGTATAGTGTTTCCCTGTTATACATTGCTCATATTTTTCTAGCCTTACCTAAAATGTCTTTCAGAAAATTAGAAGTGATGCTCTTTATATAGGTCTTATAACTCAGAAATGTTTCATGCAGACATCAGTGAAGTAGAACTCTATTGTCTTTGAGTTTTCTTCTGAAAATTAATGCAGTAATACCCACTTTTCTTCCCTATAACTTTTTGTAGTTGTCCTGGACACTATCTCCCAAATTTTCCATCTAATGTTTGGAAAAACTTCTGTTTCCTTGAGTCACCATTTTGTCTATATAAGAAAATAAATAGAATGGAAATCTATATTCTTCAAGATTTGCCTCCCTGATCTAGAAAGAAAAAGGAAAAGAGATGTAACCACAGCTAGAAACACAATTTTTAAAAATGATAAAATTATAGCATGTACAACTCTAGAACAATATATTTTAAAAACAGGAAATGAATGCTTTTTAAAAAGCAGACTACTCAGAGACTTCTGTTATGAGAACTACAGTAATAAGTATAAAACATGATAAAAAAAAACAAGTGCCCCTGAAGCATTTGATAAAGTTATTTAGAATCTATATTGAAAAATACTCCTGTCTTAGACAAATTCATGATTAATTCTATGTATCTACTCTTTTAAAGTAATACCAAAGTTGTTGTTATTATTTCAATCTGTAGACTACTAACTTATTTTATGAAGTCAGAATAATTGAAAAAACTCAAGATCCATCTTATAAATATAGAAATAATTAAAATTATGACAAGTAGAATTCAGCTATATACCTAAAGGATGGCCAACTATGTGATTACTGAATTAGAGCCCAAGAATGCAGAACCAGTTCAAGAAATATATCAATAACATTAAACTTAACAACTTAAAAGAAGAGAATTATTATCCCTCAACAGATGCTGACAAGGGAGTTAATAGAATTTGCAAACATTTCTAACAATGTAATGTAAGTTATAGTCAACGGTATCTACTTACAGGGTTTCTTTACCAAAACCTTATGTGTTATACTGAAGCCATTTTTTAAAATTAGGAATTGAATATAATCTCGGAGACAATGAACAAGAAAGTATAAAATAATTGGTATAAGCAATGAAAAATAAAAGCAAAATTATCCCTTTTTTGAGGAAGATATGGTTAGATATCAATAAATGAAGACCAATTTATTTTAAGGTAATTATCTAAGAAGGCAATGTATGGAAATCAAGAACTCTTCCCTGTACTGACAATAAACTCCTAATAATTTATGTACTTCTTTTGGAATTTCACTAAAACTTAATGATTTTTTTCTTTTTAACTTACATGAAATCATCATAAATTTAATATTAAAAAATGCCCAACAGTTTAGACAAGTATGAAAAAGAAATTATCATACCAGATATCAGAATATAAAACATGAAGTTACTGTAGTGAAATTATTATAATATTATCAAAGGGGCAGATTAATACATCAATAGAACAGAAAATTTGAAGTAAACTTTCATATATGGAAAAGGTAGGATCTCAAATCACAGGGAAAAACAGTAGTTCTTTTAAAAAAGAATTCTGACCTGATTGGTTTTCAATTTGGAAAATAGTTGGACCAATGGCACAAAAATATCTGAAAATAAAGTCCAAATGGATTGAAGACTTAAGTGGTTTTTTTTGTTGTTTTGTTTTGTTTTGTTTTGTTTTGTTACCGGGGATCAAACTCATGACCTCACGCTTAAGCACTTATGCCGCTGAGCTAAATCCCCTGCCCTGAAAACTTTGTTTTAAAAATAAAGTTCTTTGGGCTGGGGATTTAGCTCAATGGCTTAAGCGCCTGCCTGGCAAGCACGAGGTCGTGAGTCTGATCCCCAGTACCAAAAAACAAAAACAAAAACAAAAGTTCTTTTTTAAAAAGTCAGAGACTATACAATCTAGAATTGAGAGAGAGATTATCTTTACCAACATGGGATATTCAAAAGCTATTAAAAATAAATATTTGACTACATAAATCTTTGAGTGCCAAAAGATGTTTGAGTGGCAAAAAAAAAAAAGATTACTAGGGGAAAATGTGGAACTGATTATAGAAGGAACATGTCTCAAATTGACAGGAAAAACATAGCCAAATAGAAAAACATGGAGATATATATATATGCAGAATTGTGAGAAGAGAGCAAATTTTAAGTGGCTGATGGATCTATCAAAGAATATTGGGGGATACAGATTCACTTTGTGGTAACACTGCAGAGTGCTTTTTGCTACCCCCAAATACTGCTCTTAAACACTTGTTGAAAACACATTTTGAAAAGCAATTCAAGGGCTAGGGATTTAGCTCAGTGGTATAAGTGCCTGCCTGGCAAGCTTGAAGTTGTGAGTTTGATCCCCGGTAGCAAGAAAAAAAAAAGTCCTCTTGAAAAGCAATTCAAATTGCTGTTTTGACAAGTAATCTGGAAATATCTGTTAAAACTCAAAAATATTTATTTTACTTTGGAGAATCTTCCCCCTTGGAAGATGTAGCCTCAGTACACAGAGGAAGATGAACATAGGCATTTATTGTAACTTGTTTCGAATGGCAAAAACAACAAGAACAGTGGAATCTCACTAGAATAAAAAAGGTAAATTCCTGTCAGTAGGGAAATTGGGAGAAGGAAATGTCTATGTTTTATTTGTTCCATAGAGTGATTAGGCAACAAGGTGGAAAACTAAAACTATGCTACTGGAATTACTTGTGCTTTCTTCAATGTAAAAAGCAGCTAGACAATACACATAAAATACTGTCTTTTGTAAAAGAGTAACAAAATGTCTCTAGGTGTCTTTGAATGTATCTCATAAATGATTTTATATGCATGGAGAAAAGTATGGAAGATTATGTACTGAGTTGAGGGGAAGTGGGTGATGCAGGTAGCTTTTTGGAAGATTTAGAGGGGGGAAAGGAGAGCCAAAAAGAAAAGCAAATGACTGGACCAAATATGATACTTCAAGTGCATGTTGTAAGGGGTGGGTACAAGGGAGCCAAAATTCTAATTTGTAGGATGCTCATGGTATATTTGTTAGGTGAAAGGGGCAGACTGTATAATGTATATGATACTATTTGAAAAATAAAAAATTGGGGCCAGGGATGTAGCTAGTGGTAGAGTGCTTACCTAGCATGCTTAAGACCCTGAGTTCAACCCCAGCCACTATAACAAATGAATAAATAAAACATTAAAAGCCCCATGTATATATTATATATGCATGTTTATGTTTATATGAACAAGGACAATTGTGGAAAACTACAAGATAGCATTGGCTACCTTGGTGAAGGGGAATATAAAATAGTTGTGTGTTTATATATCTTTGTATTGTTTTACTTGTTAACAACATATGTTACTTTTGTAATTTGAAAAACATAAAATAAAGGGGGGCAACATTTTCAAATGCAAGAATCCTTGAAAAGTTTTTTTCCCTGACAACATGACTGACATGATCTACTGCCTTCTGTTCAATCGCGGGAATGTGATGAGAGTAAAAGTGTAGATGTAAAGAGCAAAAGACTTTGAGAAACTTCCAAGTCTTTGGCTTTTACTTATTTTGAAGTAATTTTAGACTTACAAAGATGTTACAAGTTTTTTATGTAGCCTGCACCCAGCTTCCTCTAATATTAGCATATGACTACAGTACTATTATATAAACAGGAAATTAATGTTGATGTGGTGTTTTTAACTATAGTCCTTACTTGAATTAAAATGCTCTTTGTCTAGACCAAAATCCAGTCCAGGATCTCACATTACATTTACCTGTTTAGTCTCCTCCAGCCCATAATAGTTCCTCATCCTTTTTTGTCATTCATAATTTACTTTTGAAGAATATAAGCCAGATATTTTATAGACTATCTTTTGAGTTTGATTCAGTTTTCTCTGATTATACTGAGGTTGTGCATTAGTATCACAGAAGAGATATATTCATCATGTTAAACAATGCTATGTTCCCCCCTGCTTTATTGACAAGTATTATCTATATTTACAGTGTATCATGAGGTGTGATGTGAAATGAATAAATCAATATATCCATGACCTCACATTTATATGTGTGAGTCAAGGACATTCAAGGTGTAATCTTTTAGCAGTTTTCATGTATACAACATATTAATTCGTCACCATGGTGTATACCAAATCTCTGAACTAAGCACTAAGAGTGCTTAGTGAAACTTTACATCATTTAACTAGCTTCTCATTCCCCATACCCCAGGCCCTCATAATCACCATCCTGTCTGCTGTGAGTTTAACATTTTCATTCTAAGTGAGATTGTAGATTGTTTCTTTGCTTGACTTATTTCATTTAATATCCTCCAAGTACATCCATGTTATAACAAATAGGATTTTCTTCTTTTTTAAAGGCAGAATAGTATTTCATTGTATATAATATTTTATTCATCCATCAATGGTTATTACGTTAATTCCACATCTTGGCTCTTGTGAATAAGGGTGGAATGAACTTGGAATTGTAGATATCTCTTCAACACATTTGTTTCTTTTGGGCATATATTACAACATATGATTATTCTATTTTTAGGGTTTGTAGAACCACTTTACTGTCTTCCATGTCTATACTAGTTTACATTCCCAATAGTGTACAAGGATTCCCTTTTCTCCACTTCATTGCCAGCACTTATCTTTTGTCTCTTTTATGATAGCCATTGTAACAAGTATGAGTTGATATTCATTGTGGTTTTAATTTTTCCATGATGATTAACGATGCTGATTTTTTCATTTGTCATTGGCCTATTTGTATATCATCTTGAGAAATGTCTACTCTGGTCCTTTGCCCTTTTAAATATATTGGCAGCACTAGGGATTGAATCTAGAGCCCTTTTCCCCACGTTTCCTTCATATTATTATGTTCTGTTGGTAATGTTGACCTTGATCACTTGATTAAAATGCCAGATTTCTTCACTGTCATTACTTTTTCTTCCTTCATAGTTAATAAATATCTTGGGCAAGATACTTTGCAGTTTGCAAAATACCTATTAGCAGGTTGTAACACCAGAGATTGTTTGACTAGTTCTGGCAAAGAATTCAGGCATCCCCAATAATTCTGATGGTTAGCCAAGGGGGGTCAGATCTGGTTTACAACCTGTCATCCCTAATTAGCCCTAAAACAAATGTCTTCTTAAAAAATAGACAAGAAACAATGAATTATGACATTTATGGACACTGGTCTATAGCCTTGTGAACTGTACCACTTAATCTCAATTATCAACACGGCTGGAGTAAAGAGATTCCTAGACATGTGATCATATCACAGGGGACTTACTCACGAGTGGATTAATCCACTGTTGTTCATAGCTGAATGTGTTTAGGAGCTGGGGCCCACTCGAAGGTGGAACTCTAGAGGCATGTCTTCAGATGTGTCTCATTAATGCTTTCCCTCTGTGATCTGCTTCCCAGCTACCACAAGTGTGCAGGTTTGCTCCACTGTACCCTTCTGCCATGATGTGTGCTTCAATTTAGATTCATGACTATGTACCAAAACCTCTAAAACCATGAGCCAAATAAAACATTTTCTCTTTTATGTTCCAGCAAAAAAAAAAAAAAAGAAGTAACTTAGTGACTTATGTTTTTTAATTCCCTAGTTCTACTTTATCATAAACTTAGCAGCATAAAGCAACACACATTTTAAAACAATTTCTGAGTTGGGAGTATAGATTTGGCTTAGCTGGGTCCTCAAGTTCAGAATCTCACAAAGCTGCAGTCAAGATATTGGGCAGAACAGTGGTCTCCTCTGTTCCTCAACTAAGGAAGGGTCTGCTTTTAAGTCACATGGTTGTTGGAAGTATGCTTTTTTGTGACATGTTGGGCTAAGAGTCTCAACTTCTATTGCTAATTGTGGACTAAAGGCCACGCACTCAGTTCCTTGCCATATGAGGCCTATCCAATGTGTGGTCACAGTACAGCAACTTCCTTGAAATAAACAATATGCTACTAATATAGAAGTTATGATCTTATCTAATATCATCATGGATATGCCATCTTATTACCCTTGCTCTATGCTATTAGAAGCAAGAGACTGGTCTGAGACAGGCTCAAGAGGACATTACATACATGTGTGATTTTCCTTTCCACATAATTAGGTGGCAGAGATCACTGTAGACCATCGTAAGCATCTGCCCATCTCCTGGGGGAAACACTTGTTTGAAAGTAGGAATAGATAAGGAGGTCAATTATGTTAGAACTAAGATCCAAGTAATTCACCTACCTGCTGCTAGTCTTCATGAGTACCGATTACAAATGTTCTTCCTGGAATTTCTCCATTAAACAGAGCTAATACATTGATTTATACTTAAGTACATACTGAGCTCTTATGAACCAGGCAGAGTTTTAGATACTGGGGATGTGGTAGCAAACAGAAACTGATGATTGTCAAGGTGAAAAAAAAAAATGAAACAGAGCAAGGGGATGGGAAATAGGAGGGAAATGAAAATTTAGATAGTAGCCAAGAAAGTCCTCAAAAGAGACCTCTGCTGATGGAAATGAGGGTTCCAAAAATGATACTGTTGCTGGACATGGTGGTGCACTCCTGTAATCCCAGCACTCAGGAGGCTGAGGCAGGTAGATTTTTGCAAGTTCAAGACCAGTCTGGGTTACAAAAGGAGCCTAAAGCCAGCCTGAACTGCTGGCTTTTGAGATCTTGTCTCAGAAAAGCAAAAAAAAAAAAAAAAAAAGATACTGTCTAGAAAAAAAGTGTTCTTTTTCATTTACAGCAAATGTAAATGCCCTAAGACAACTGCCTGCTGAATAACCATGTATCCCAAAATTTAAAACAGTAGTGAATATTATCTCACAGTGTCTGTGGTTGAAAAACTCAGGAAGCACCACAGGAGCCACACTTCACCTAATTATATCGCCCCTGCATTCTTCCTGTGCCCAAATCTTTTGTTTATATGGTCCATCTTTCCAGATTCTAGTAAATGGGGGTTCAAATGCAATTTTTTGCTTATGATAGAAACTCCCCTGCCATGGCTTATCTGTTTGCCTTCTTTCTTCTTTCCTTTTTTCCCCCTCCTTCCCACTATGAGGGTTGAACCTAAGGTCTTCACACTGTGGTACATCCCCAGCCCTTTTTAAATTTTAAAAGTCTCACTAAGCTGCCCAGGTTGGGTTTGAATTTTAAATCCTTCTCCCTCAGAATCTCACAGTGCTGGGATTACAGGTGTGTGCCTCTCTGGTTTGTCCCACTAAGAAGCAGAATCTAAGTATGTCTTCCCAATGTGCCCTACCATCTGCTAGTAAAGTCACAGGGTGACACTATTTTTCTTTTTTTTTTTTAAGCTGTTTTTTTTTTTTTTTTTTTTTTTTTGGTGTGGGGGATTGACTCACGACCTCGCAATTGCCAAGCAGGCACTTATGCCACTGAACTAAACCTCTGGCCCCTTCTTTTTTTTTTTTTTTGACACTATCTTTCTTATAACTGGCACCATGTTGACTGACAAGACATAGGCAGCTGGTTCTTGCATTAATGACTCGTTTTGCACAAATGGTGAGTAGCTTTTCTACAAACATCATATTTACTGATCTTTCTCATTTACGAAGTCTCTGATGTGAAGTATGATATATACACTTTAAAAGTTGTTTCACAAGCTGGGTGTGGTGGTGCACATCTATAATCCCAGAACTCAGGAGGCTGAGGTAAGAGGATAGTTGTGAATTTAAGACCAGCTTAGGCTACAAAGTGAGCTCAAGGACAGCATGAACTGCATAGCAAGACCCTGCCTCAAAAAGATAAATAAATAAATAAATAAATGTTTCACAAACAATAATGATGAAAATACTCATGTTAACCCTGGATACCAGGCTGGGGATTTAGCTCAGTGGCATAAGCACCTGCCTGGCAAGCACAAGGTCGTGAGTTCGATCCCCGGTACCAAAAAAAAAAAAAAAACTGGATGCCAAAAAACCCCGTGGATAACATCCATTAGATTTACCATGTGTTAGAAACAGTCCCAAAATTTTACAACATTTAATACAACACATTAATATATATTTATAAAAAGTTATAACATATTAAATTTTCCATAAGTATTTACATAGTTCTTATATATTTATGTATGTATACAAGTATATAAATGTCTAAAAAAATTGGCAAGTGATTAAAAACTGTCAGAGAATAAATTTGTTTTAAATGAATGAAATGAAAAGATATTATTAATACTTTATAGGGAGAAAATATTAGTTATTTCTGCATGGAAATGTAATTTTTAAAAGAAAAAACAAAGTTGCATTTAGAAGGCAACTTTTACATCTGGAAAGCTTCAAAGTCTACTATAACCATTATCAGTAGTTACTCAACAAAATGATAGTTGAGCACACCAAAGAAAATTATGACACAATTAAAAATGATGATGATTAAGATCTACACTTACTGAAATAGTAATCATGGAATATTTTGGATTATGGCACATTATGAATATTTATGTCTAGAAAGATTTCTTATAATAATAATTTTAAAGTCATCTCTGGTCAGTACAATTAAGATAATCTTTATTTTTTATGTTCTCTTTTCTGTTTTTTTTTAATAAGAAAACAAGGGGAGAAAACATGCTGCTCTCAAAAGTAATACTATAATTTTGTGAAGCATTAAAAGTCTATACAATACACATTACAGTGCCAAACTGGTGGAAGTATGTAATAGGTCACAACAATAGAAAAAATGGCCCCCAAACCTAAGCTGAAATGTATCAAATAAACAACAGTAGCAAAAAAAGGAATTACTGTAAAAGTAGTTTGGTGGGGAGGATCTTTCTTTTTTTAGAGACAGGAGGTTTAAATTTAAACCTTAAATTGACATTTTAAAACATTTTATTAACAAATTATAATAGGGTTGGGACTATATAGTTCAGCAATAGAGCATTTGTTAGCATGCTTGGGCTCAATCCACAGCACTAGGGGAAAAAAAGCCTGGCTTGATGGTGCAAACTACTGAAGAGGCAGAGGCAGGAGGACTACAAGCTCAAGTCAAACCTGGACAATTCAGTGAGACTCTGGTTCAAAAAAAAAAAAAAAAAGAGGATTGGGGATGTACCTCAACAGTAGAGCACCCCTGGCTTCAAGACTAAGTAGCAAAAAACAATAAACAGATTATATATAAAAGTATAAATACATTAGACAAAGTAGTGTTAAGATGGTGTTATGAGTTTAACTATGTCCCTCCAAAAACATACAGTGAAGTCATATCCCCTGGTATCAGTGAATGGATCTTACATAGAAATAGGATGATTACAAACATACACAAGTTAAGATGAAATCATTAGCTTATAAAAGAAGATACATAGAGTGCAATACAAAGATGAAGAATGAGAGAGGAATGCTGTATCTACAAGACAAGGAGTGCCAAGGATGGCTGGATTCCTCAGAAGTCAGGGGAAAGGCATCTAATAGATTCTCTGAGTTTGCATAAGGAATAAACCTGCCAACAAATTTGATTTTGGTTCTCTAGACTCCAAAATTGAGCAAATAAATTTCTCTTGTTTTAAGTTACCAAGCTGAATTTGTATTTCCTGGTTTGTTTTCATTATGTTTTTAAAAATATGAAAATTAGTTACAAAAGAGCCTTACTATATTTATTCAACATGAATTCCTTCATGACGAATGAGGTCTGAGCAACTACAGAAGGCCTTTCCACATTCCTTACAGTCATAAGGTTTCTCACCCTTGTGAATTCTCTGATGTCGAATGAGGTTTGAGCCTTTATTAAAGGCCTTCCCACATTCATTGTATTCATACGGCTTTTCATCTGTCTGGATTCTCTGATGCTGAATAAGTTCTGAGCTCTGAATAAAGGCCTTTCCACACATTCTACATTCATAGTTTCTCACCAGCATGAATTCTGTGATGGTTGGTGAGTGTTGAGGCACTACTGAAGGCCTTTCCACATTCCTGACATTCATAAGGTTTCTCACCAGTATGAATTCTGAGATGTGGAAAAAGTTGTGAACTTTTAGTAAAGGCTTTTCCACATACTTTACATTCATACGGTTTCTCACCAGTGTGAATTCTCTGATGATCATTAAGGTTTGAGCAATAATTAAAAGCTTTTCCACATTCTTTACATTCATAGGGTTTCTCACCAGTGTGAATCCTCTGGTGTTGAGAAAAATAAGAACTACAACTAAAAGCCTTACCACATTCCTTACATTCATAAGGTTTTTTGCCAGTATGAATCCTTCTGATGTCGAGTAATAAGTGAACCACAACTAAAAGATTTCCCATAATCTTTACAGTCATAGGATTTTTCACCAGAATGAACTCTCTGATGTTGAATAAATAGTGAGTTCTGATCAAAGGTCTTTCTACATATCTTACATTCACAAGGTTTCTCTTTATTAGTAGTTTTTTGATGTAGAGTAAGAAATGTAGGCTGAATAAAAGTGGGAATATCTTCAGATATAAGTATTACTTGATTGAAATGTCTCTTCTTTAGAGATAGTATTTTGGTTCCACACATTGATTCCATATCTGAAAAAAATAAAAAAGAAAATACTCATTTTTTCCTATTCTGGACAAGTTACACATCTTTAAAAAAAATGGGTGGATTAAAGTGAGAAAGGAAATGCTTATATAGGTCTCAAATATGATTAAAGCAATTTGTAAAACTGGCAAGAAAACACAGGCATTAAGGAGAGATAATAAAAGCTGAGGAAGTGGTTAGGGAAGTAGATGAACTCTATGATTGTCAAATTTTGGTATGGCTAGAATCATCTTAAATATCAGAATACACACTGCTTGGGGCCATCTATATTATACAGAGATTCTAAGCATATATAAATAATTTTGGATAATTGTTAGACCTACATCAAAGCAGTATTGAGCAGAGTAAATGTGTTATATGTATAAATGTTTCTGTTTAAAGATGTCAGTGTCAGTAACTGCAAAAGTGAACTGTTGGCAAATTAACATTAGGGAAACAGTTTTTGCAGCAAGTCTTAAGATGCTGAATAAAAACAGAAATGGTAGGTAAATCTCTTCTGTGTATAAAGCATGGCATGAATTGGGAATATCCTGAAAATAATTTCTCTTGGAATTTAGTAAGGCTGGCCTTAAACAGGAATGACAATGACTAAGAAGGGAAGCAGTACAAGTCTAAGACAGAAGAAATATAGGACGAAATATACTATGAGAAGAGAAGAACTCAATGTCAACAAATAAGAAGCCCTAGTTTTATGTTCTAAGGCAACTGCTTATGCTCTAAGTCATCTGTACCTCATATGTTAAAAAAGAGGATGATGATTAACTCATAATTACTACAAAGACAAGGAATACCATATAAATGATCTGATTTAAAATAAAGCACTTGGTACATATTGTTATGAAAGCATGTCACAGCAAAAATATGAATATTGAGCAAATAAAATAGCTTGCAGACATCAAAATAAAACTATGTAGATCATCTCAAGACAAATACATGACCTTTTTCCTCCTGTCTCCCTGATAACTACTGGCCAATTTACATTGAGTTCATAAAAATCTGTTGCAACTGTCCTCTTCTAATACTTGTACTCTGGACCAGTTATCACCTCTTTCTTAGGCAACTATATAAATTTAATGGTTTTCCCATTATGCTCCAGCACCCTCTAATTTACCATTATGCTCCAGCACCCTCTAATTTACCGAGCACTTGAAGTGATATTTGGTCTAGCCTCGTGCTACCTAAAATCTAAGCTACTTGGTAATTTATCAGAGCCCACTGATTCAGATCCTGCCTTTCCCTCCATCCCTGGTTCATATGTCACTTTTACTTGCTCAGGAGGCCCTATCTTTCAAACATACCTAGTTCTCCCTGCTCCTCAGGCCCTTCTCACAGGGGTTTTTCTTTATTGGTATAGCACACACACGAAATCACTGTGGGTCCTGTTAATTAATGCTTATCATTTAGGCTTTAGCTCAAAACAAACCTCCAGTGAGACCATACCTAACCTTCAGTCTATCTGGTAGTCTTTCTGATATTTCACCTTAGGTCATTCTGTTTTTTTAACAGCACTAATTTGTAATGTTACATACATCTGCACAGGTACAATGAGATCAAGACTAATTCTCTAGTGGATACTCAACTCTTGTCAAAATGCCTAAAACATACAAGAAGCACAATACATAATGTACTGAATTACTGAGACACTAAATGAATTTTTAGATGTACTGTTCTCAAAAATTTAAAAAACATATGGTCAACTCTTACTATTTACAGTAATTATGTTCTATAAATTTGACAGAAACACTGAGTTATTAAACACTGAACTACTGCTTTCATCAACTTAATACAGTATATATAATTTTGTTTTATACTTTTATGTAAAGACACTTGATATTGTTGGTTGATTACTGTTGAATGTAAGGACAAAAGCCCTATAATTTTTATATCTTAACAAATCTCTAACACATATGTTCTCCATAAGGCATATCACAGTCTTCATGTGTTTAGGAACCTTAAGCAGAACTTAATACTATGCTTGGGGCCATTTTATTTGTTTTTATTTGTGGTGCTGGGGTTTGAAACCAGGACCTCACACATGCTAAACAGGCACTCTGCCACAGAAATAAACTTTAAGTCCCTCCAAGGGACATTCTAAACAGTGAAATCACTAACAGAAGGCATAAAAATGTGACTCTAACATTGTGAAACAAAACAAAAGCCAAAAAGAGGAGGAGGAGAAGGAGGAGGAAGAAGAAGAAGAGGAAGAGGAAGAGGAAGAAGGGGAGAAGGAGGAGAAATAAGGGGAAGAAGAAGAAAATGTGAAAAACGTGGAAGTACAAAAAGATATTTTAATACTATGAGAGCTAAAATAAGGCAGAGCAACACCTTGGTTGATCTCAGCTGGGAAAGTGCAGTGGGAGACTCAATTTTTCCCTTTCTATATATAACCAGGGAAGATATCTGAGCACTGATTTTGGGAATACAAATAAATTTTAGTAAGTTGGTGAATTTGTAAACTCTCAATAAGGAGTAACTATATTTTTATTAAAAATGAGGCATAATTTCTATTAAAAATGGAAGCTTCTCTTCCTCCCTCTCATATATATAGTCACAATTCCTTGTTCATCAATCCACAGTAAGGAAACTTACAGGTAGTAGCTTGGAAGCTGGAAAGCCAATTAGTGAGCAATATGTAACTCTGTTAACCAGAGAATCAAATTCAGAATCTAGGTAGATAAATTCTACAGAAATCATTTATGGTGCACATATGTAAAAATAAAGTATTGAAAACATCAAATATTTCTAATAATGAGGTGAATAAGAAATACCAAAAGCTAGAGAAAGAGTTCAAAAGTTTTATTCCACATAGAAGGATAATGAACTTCTCTTCACCCAGAAAACTATAAGTAGTGCCAGGGATTTAGTACAGTGGCTCAAGTGCTTGCCTGGTTAGGTGTAAGGTTGTGAGTTTGATCCCTGGTACATGAAAGAAAGAAAGAAAGAAAGAAAGAAAGAAAGAAAGAAAGAAAAGAAAGAAGGAAAGAAAGAAGAAAGAAAGAAAGAAAGGAAAGAAAGGAAAAGGAAGGAAAGGAAAGAAAACTAGAAGTATAAAATGGAACAAGAGAGAATTTGAATTCAGAATATCCCATGGAGTTGTAACTATGATTATTGAACCAAGAACAAAGGAGTAACACAAAATATACCTACTTGTGATATAGTAAATAACATATCTGGCCTTTTTCCTTAGTTCTTGGCACAGCGCTTCAGAATGTAATTTGAATTTCCTGATAAAAATGACTTTCAAGCTAGGCATGGTGGCATACACCTTTAATTCCAGCACTTGGGAGGCTGAGGCAGGAGGATTGCTATGAGTTTGAAGCCAGCCTGTGCTACAAAGTGAGTTCAAAGCCAGCCTGAACTGCCTAGTGAGACCTTGTCTCAAAAAAAGACAAAAAAAAAAACCCTTGCATTATTCAAAATATATCCCTTCTGGCCATACTTGAGATTATGTTAATGAGGTGATTCATGGTGTGTCCACAGATTATTTCAAGGAAGGACACGGCCAAAAAGGACTAGGTCTGTGATTAGACAGTTGGGACTTTCAGCCCCAACCCCTGACCTCCAAGGTGAGGAGACAGATTGAAGAGTAGGTGAAATCATGACACCAGAAAGCTAATCAATCATATCTATATAATGAAACTCTAAAATTCAAGGTGAGGATTGGGAGAGGTTTCTTAGTTGGTAAACATATCAGTTGAGGAGGAGTTATATGCCCGGACACCATGGAGATGTATTTTCCTGTGCTTGAGATCCTTCCAGTCCTTGCCATGTGTACTCTTACCTGGCAGTTCATTTATATCGTTATGTAAGATAGTAATAATAAGAATACTGCTGCCATTAGTTCTGGAATTATTTTAACAAATCATGAAGGTATTCTGAGTTGCTAAGGATATTCTGTTTCTGCCAACTTCTTTTTTAAATGTGGTTCTGGGGGTCAAACCCAGGGCCTTGAGTATGCTAAGTACATGCTCTACACTGAGCTACACTCCCAGTCCAAGAACATTCTATTTCTGTCTCAAGTGCTGGTTACACAGATGGATTTGCTTCACATAACTCATTATGCTCCATAATTATGTAGTTTTCTGTATGTATACTATAGTTAAACTTTTTAAAATGTAAAATAATATTTTATTTTTTAAAATAAAATAAATTTCAAAATCACAGAAAAGCTGGTCAAATAACCTGAATAACTGGAAAGTATATGAAATATAAACTAGTATAGGAAAAGAAAAAATCATGTATCTACCATACATGTATTTCTTAGGGCAAGAATACCTTCTGTCATATAATTCTAAATACAGCATATACTAAGATGGAATGACATATAAAATGTAAGAATAACTGTTTTGGAAATAAAGCTAAATGGCTAAAAGCTATATTGCACTAGGAAAAAAGTATAGAAGGGAGGAAAACATGATAGCTCAGATGAAAGAGGCCTTGGGCCTTTGAGAAGAGAGCCTCATAGCATCTCAGAGATAATGTATTCTCATGGCTTTGCTCCTGCCCTGTAATCTCTCACTTACTTGAACACAAGTGTCTGGTCAGCTCTCTGTCCACCATCCAAGGCTCTTTTCCTTGTTCCAATAATGAGATCACAGCCGGCTTAGAATTGGAAAATCCTGCTCACAAGAAAAGACATGGGAATTTTTATACTGTAGGTATTCCAGAAATCAGATCTAATTTCTTAGTGATCAAGGAAGAAAAGCCACTATAGGGAGGACCAGAGAAAGATGAAAAAGATGAAGCTGCAACTGCAGCCCACTGGAGTTGCCCATTTACAACTCTTCCATTCCATTTCAAATCAAACCATATCTTGGGGAACATGGAGTGGAAATTCAGTGGCTACTTGAAATGAATAATTCACAATGGAAAAAGGAGACATTTTTAAGGGCAAACTGAATTTTGGAGGATAGATATCCTTGCCCACTGAAACCAAGTTTCTGAAATTCTCCAACATCACTTCTTTGTATAAATTCATCTGATCAGAATCTAGGCATCCCCATTTCTCCTTAGAGAAGTCTATGGACACATCCCTGAACATGACTGGCCCCTGAAACAATAAACATGCTCTTACAGTGGAAAAGAAAGGATACAATAAATGAGAAAGGATATAATAACCAAATAAAAGAGGCTGGTATTGTATCATTAGAAGGTTTATCTCTTGTGTACCAGGGTATGTGTTTTGGAGTGGATAAACAGCCTGAACTTTTCCAGTGATATGAAACAGAAAGCATGTAGCACAATGAGCATGTTCCTTCCCCTTTCTCTTTTTTGCTTTAAACCCCAGCAGAAGGAAATGTGATAGACTTTCTTGAATATCTTACAATACATTTTATAGTAAAATTTTAGACTAGCAGGGAAAAAGCAGAACTTTCCAAAAGCTTCTAGAAGAAGACAAAAATAGGCTAAAAATTAGCAAAGAGCCAGGCATGGGTAAGATACCTGTACTCCCAGTTACTAGGAAGGCTGAGGCAAAACAGACACTGTACCAAGTTCTAAACCAGTCTAGACAACTTAGTACTCTGTCTCAAAATTTATGAAAAGGCATTAGGAATATAGCTCAGTGCAATCATCAATACCTCCTCAGTTCAACCAATGTTAGAAGACTTACGAAAAATTATTAGGCATTGTCCCTCTAGCCAATCCCATGAACCTCATGGCTACCTCAACTCTTTTTTGCTGTTTGTTTTGGCATGTTTTCTGTATTTCAAATTAGTATCCCTATATCGCTAATTTTTTAGATAGAATCTCACTACATATGTCCAGCCGACCTTCAACTCATTGTGTAGCCCAGGCTGGACTTGCACTTGGGGCAATCTTCCTGCCTCATCCTCCCAAGTGCTGGGATTACAGGTGCATGTCACCACACCTGACCTATATCACTATTGTTGATAAATATTTTCTAGTGACCTCCCAGGTAAATGTAGATTGAGATTTTTCCACTTTCCTCTTTTCGTATCCCTGCAATGGAGTCATAAGTCATCATTTTTAAAATTGAGCCTAGACCCATTCAGAATTCCAAATTTATACATTGAGAAAACACTATTCTTATACTGAGCCCTCTTTCCTAGCTCCTTCTGATTTTCAGATAAAACAATCATATGTTGAATGGATATGACTTACTGAATTTCTCCAGAAACACAAATCAAATACTGATACATTATTACTACCACTTGGGGAAAGAATCCAAAAACTTCCCACTACCTACTTCTGAGATAAAGTTCTTTTGATTAATAATGCTTTCATTTAAGCTTAAATATCAACTCTACAAACCAAGAAGAGATAAAGAAGCAGAAAAGAAATTCTAACCTGAAGAGGAGTAGGATAGAAAATGAGATGAAGGGAAACTTTGAAGGGATAAAGGCTGAGGATTTTTTCTGTACTAATAATCAATAATACTTATAAACTCCCAAGCAGATAAATAAAATAAATGGGCACATAAATATATTAAAATTACAGGAAAAAACTAAAGCCCTTTAAAAAAGCCAGAGAAAGAAAAAACAGACTACCTTATAAGGAAAAGTGCTGAGTAATTAAGATTGACACAAGGATATGTAAATAAATCAATGGAATAGAGCTCATGGATATTCTTATGTACATATGGACACAGGACCTATTTGCAAACCAGTGAGAACAATGAAATTCACAATATATGATATTGAGAAAAAATGGGAAAAAACTTGATCCATAGATTTGCCAGTTACAAGTGGATTTTTTTGGTAGGACCAGGAATTAAACCAGGCCTTTTCCATGGAGTTAAATCTCCACCTTTTAATTTTTTAATTTTAAAAATGGAGTCTTGCTAAGTTGCCAGGTTTCCCAGGATAGGGTCACACTTATGAGTCTCCTGCCTCAGCCTCTCAGAGTGCTTTTAAAATGGGAAAGCAAAACTTCTATCATTTAGCATAAGTATTAGTATGAACAGTAGGCTTTAAAACCAAGAACAGCTACTCTTTACTCCAACGGAGAACTTATAGAGACCTATATTCAAATAAAATACCTTTTTTAACCAAAAATTTCAGAAGAAAACAAAAAGGAAATCACAGAACACCTTGGATATTACTTGTATTAGTTCATCATGCATTCTTTCCTCTTCTTCTGGGTGACTCACATGGAAAAGGGCAGAACTAGGAGGGAGAAAAAAATAGCCACTAGGTTTTTCTCGGTACTCAAAGTGAGGTTAGAAGTCATTGTTTGGTCTGTTTGGGACCCGAACCTCTG
>PVJX010009029.1:0-62766 GCA_004027295.1 Dolichotis patagonum | reverse complement strand
TATGCATGGCTTTATACTATTGTGTTATGTTTGATATTATTGTAATTGAAACTATGCTCAACTATAGCAGAGTAAGAGATATGGTGTTAGATACTGTTGATGTCCAGTTGACTTAATGTAAAGTACTGTGTTGCCTATGTTGTCCTCTTCTGATCTACTCTGTACTGCCCCCTTTTGTTTTATTCTCTTTTAAATTAAAAAAAAAGACTTATTTAGCTCACAGTTTGTAGAGGTTTCAATCAATAATTAGCTATCTTCAAAGCAGGGCAGCATGTAGCAGAGGGGCAACAGTTCATGGCAATGGAAAACAACAAAAGGCACATCTGGAAAGAGGACAAGTCTCATCCTGTCCTTTACGTTGTATGCAGGCTACCCACCTGAGGG
Source organism: Dolichotis patagonum (assembly GCA_004027295.1). Lineage (NCBI taxonomy): Eukaryota > Metazoa > Chordata > Mammalia > Rodentia > Caviidae > Dolichotis > Dolichotis patagonum. The sequence goes on along the minus strand of PVJX010009029.1, from coordinate 62,382 downwards.
CCACAGCCTTAATCCCAACATTGGGCTATGAATCAACTGTATTCTCTAGATTCAGTCACCTGCTAAAAGCCTATTCCCCATAACTGCTTAAAGCTTTGAGGAGACGTCTAGACACAAACCATAACACCTTGTAAAATAAAAATGGTATAAAAATAAAACAAGACTCTATGTAGAGCTCTGGAGATAAAAGTCTCTTGTGGAGTTGCTGGCAAATAAAGTTGTCCTTTTCTCCTACTCCATGTCCAGGTGATTTGTTAGTATTCCCATTTGTCTCCTGATTAATTTAGTTCTCTGACCAGGAAGCATTGGGATCTGGCACAACCGCCTGTGGCAGATTGTCTCCCTCACATACAGAGTGGGGAGTTTGCCCAACCTGACCACAGACTGCTGAGGCATGTCAGGAGAGCATTTCCTGCAGTGTGGGAATCCTCCCCACATGGCTGGTTGAGAGCCCCAGATGGCTGTCTGAGGAAGCCTTGCACAGAGAGGATCAAATGGCATTTGACAGATGTCTGAGTCACTGTAAGGACAGGACCCCTGATTTAGAAGGGAATCTGAAACAGGATCTCCAGTTTGAAGGGAGACTCACTAAAAGGCCTTCAGAAGGACTGAGCATCCTCTTGTGTTTCCTGGCTAGCTGCCAAAGGCTGGTGAAACCAGAGCAATTTAGGCTGTCATTGGTGGGTGGAAGTCATGTGGAATGTGTGTGTGAGTGAAAGTGTGTGAATGAGATGGACATCACAAAGCTCTGAACTCCAGTTTGCATACACAGGGTGGAAGCAAGGCATGGAGTTCCAAACTGCAGTTCCAGGGCCATCCGCATATAGCTTAAGACAGCAGTTTGGTGATAGTCAGGATGATTGACTTGTCAGTGCTAGGAGGGGCCTGAGATATGTCTGCAAGGAGACTGGCTGGTGGCAGATGAAGTGATTAATGTCTCTTGCTGTTGTCTTTTCTTGTGGGTGGCACGAGCCATGGGAGGGAGTCAGAGCAAGCCAACTCCTTTGGAGGTTATAATAAAAAATTTTAAGACAGGATTTAATGGAGACTATGGACAAAAGTCACTCCTGAGAAACTCTGGACACTCTGTAAGATAGCATGGCCATCCCTCCAGGTTGGATGGCCAGCCTAGAGCTCATTAGAAAGGGCTCTAGTCCAGAGGGTTTGGCAGGTTGTTGCAGATCTGGGACACCCATAACAGTTTCCCTACATAGATTATGGTTGTAGCTAGTTATTTGTCCCCCCACCCTTGGTTGAAGGAGCCCCTTTTGGGGTTCTCTGGCTGCCACTGTGGTCCACTCAAACACCCCCCAACACTGCCTATTCTCTCAGGCAACTTGGAGGACTTCTTTTGAGAACAGTCATCCCCTTATACTTGGGGAACACTGACCCAAAGCTGGAGCTGAAGACCTTCAGCATCCCTGAAATCCAGCCCCGAGGCTGCCTCACCGCCAGACCAGGGTCCATCCCACCAGGCTCTCAGGATGAGAAGTGGAGGCTTCACACCAGGGCCCAGAGGGAGACAGGACTCTCTTGGACAATGGTCCCAACTCTGGGAGGAAGAATTGCTTAGTCTAACCATATATCAGTCCCCAGTCAAGGGGACTGGGTGCCATGTCCAACATTAGTGCCTGATTACTCAGGAAGCCCGGTAGGGAATTCAACCATACTTATAGGGACTATAAACCTATGGGATCCTTGTTCCCTGTCCATCACCCTGGAACACACCCCCACCTTCCAGTCAGGGAGGCAGACACTGGAGATAATCGCCTAGTCCAAGATGCCCAACTGGTCAATGAGGTCACAGTGACCCTGAAACTATTTGTCAAAACAGATGGATGGGGTAGCACAGGTTGACCTCTTTACTTGAGAGCTTTCACTACAACTGCTCCCTTGACTTAGCTGACAGGCTGATTCTAGGCCAAGATTTGTGAGTGCAAGTTTCACAAATAGTGGTCACTCATAATTATGAGTACTAAAGGCTACCACTAACCCACCAATTTGCACCTGACCCAGTAACAGAGTTTGCTCTGTGAGAACCTTCTTATCTGAATGGAAGTTTCCAACAACTTCAGCCTAGCCACCTTTCTCTTCCAACGTGAAGGATTCTTATTTGACTGTGAAGAGGCCATAAAACAGGTCTACTCCAGATGACCAGACTTACTGGACCAGACCAACCTATTTATAGTTTTGTGTGGAAAGGAACAGTCACATAGATGAAGAAGTGAAGCAACTGGCTGGCTATATGGTTGTCACCCTAATGCAAGTCATAAAATCCTGACCATTGCCACAAGGAAGCTCAGCACAGAGGACAGAATTAATCTCCCTAACCCAAGTTCTGGAGTTAGAAAAAAAGATAAAATATCAACACCAACTCAAGTATGCCTTTCTACATGGGACTCTATATAGGAAAAGAGGCCTGATCATGGAAAGTAGCAAAAAGAAAAAAAATCAAATACCCCCAAGGTATTCTTCAACTCTTAGAAGTAGTTTGGGCTCCCAAAATTCACTGTTGCCCATTGCAAAGGGCACCAGAAAGGAAAATCTAGGGAGCAATTGGGCAATGACAAGGTTGATCATGAGACCAAGGTCACCAGTGTGAGAACGGACACAGTACTACTTGCCACAGTTCCCTGGGAGCTGGATGAGAAACCAGTGTATATGCCAAAAGTGGTTGAATGGATGAAACAAGCAGGAGAAACAAACAGGGACCAGGAGGATGGTATAGGATTTCAAATGGTTAAGTTGTGTTGTCCGCCCCACCTCCCTGGGTCCCAGTTAGTACAGATACCTCCAGAGACCACCTACTTAGAAAAAAACAAACCTAGAAATTTTGCTTGGTTGTATTTCTACTTTACCCAAATGACTGCCTTGACAAAACAGAAAACCCCAAAGTAGGCCTGGGGACTTCAGCAGGAGTCCAAAAAGTGGGGTCAAGACCATTTGAAGATATTCAAGCTGATTTCAAAGAACTACTCAAATGTGAAGGTTTTCACTACTTCTTGGTCATAGTTTGCACCTATTTCAACTGAATAAAATATTTCCCTTGCCAAACTGAAAAGGTCTAAGAGGTAACGCAATGACTGCTATAAGAAATCATTCCCTGTGATGGTCTACCTTTGAGCATAGGATCTGACAGTGGTCTTGCCTTCATGGCATTGGTGGCTCAAGGGGTGGAATGATCATTGAAAATTAAAATCTACATACAGCCTATTGCCCCAGCTCTTGAGAAAGATAGTGAGGATAAGTAAGACCCTAAATATAGGGCTAGAAAAGCAGTGCCAAGAGCCAGGACTCACCTGGGCCCAAGTCTTGCCCACTGTGCTCCTCTAGTATGATGCATCCCTCATAAGAACACAGGCCATTCCTCTTATAATATTGTATACACCAGCTTCCTGTCCTTAGAGGACTGGCAGACCCAGTAAGAGTAGTGGAGAAATCTTCCCTAGAAGACAACTGTGCTGAAAAAGATCTCCTAAAAGATAGCTGCTTAGACATTACAGAGAGTCCCTGTTAGCATATCTAGTTCCTTACATCTTTTCTTTCTCAGAGACTCAGTCTGGGTACAAGATTGGCATCTAGAGAGCCTCAAGCTGAGATGAAAGGGACCACTAACCATCATTCTGACCACCCCCACAGCAGTCTGAATGGATAAAATCACCACAGGGATCCACTCCTGGACCTGATGCTGGGATCTGCCAGTTTTAACTATGTGGCCTTGGTTAAAGCACAAAACAGGACTCAACAAACAAGTCCAAGGATTGAATCTAGCCTACTGCCTATTTTTGTATGATTCTTAAATTCAGAATGTTTAACATTTTTAAATGACTGAAACAAAATCAAAAGAATAATATTTTGTGACACATGAAAATTATATGAAGTTTAAGTGTCATTGCCTGTGACAAATGTTTTCTGGGAGCACAATCGTGTTCCTTTGTTTACATGTTGACTATTGCTGCTTTCACTCTACAGTGACAGGTTGAGTAATGACAGAGAACATCTGGTCTGCAGAGCCTAAAATATTTACTCTTGATTCTCCACAGAAAAATACTGCCATCCTTTGCTTTCTCAGTACTAAACTTCTCTAAACTTGTTTTGTTCACCTGTAAAGTGAGAATAAAAGTGACCCCATGTTATAGTTTGTGTCTAAATGTCCCCCTAAAGTCTCATGTGGTCATGGTGGGCAGGCCTTTCTAAGGTGGCTGAGTCTAGTGTTTGTGATTGGTTTTGTGTCTAGTGCTGGGATTGGTAGTGTGAGTGCTGCACCCACCCAGGAGCAGGTTTGTCCCCACACAATATAAGGGAGGGAAGGAGGCGTAGTTTTCCCTTTTGCTGTTTTCACTCATCGCTTGTGACCACCATGAAGAGCTGCCCCTTAGCTATGCCATCCTGCCTGGGAGCCAGCTGAGTATGCACTGAAACCCCCCAAAACTGTAAGCTAAATAAACCTTTCCTTCCTTCATTTTGGGCATCAAGTATTTTGCCTCAGCAATTAGAGAAAAGTAATCAAGACACCCCTGTAACATGGAGTTGTGATGAAACTTAACTGAGATAATGCCTGGACAGCATCTCCCAGGTAGCCTGACATAAACACCCTCAAGGCTTATCTAATCAGTTTCTCTCCAAAATTGTTTATACTGAGCACATTTTATGTGTCAGGTATTTTATGTGTGAGTAGTTTGTGTGTATTATGTTATTTAATCTTTATAACTACCTTCTAGAGCAATAGGTACTATTATTATCACCCCCATTTTGCTGATGAGAAAACTGAGACTCAAAGTAATTTTCTCTAGGTAGGTGATGAGACCAGATCAAACATCAGCAGTGTGGCTGAGGAACCAGCTGCTTCCATCTCTTTCCACGTGGAGAATACCTACCTATGATAGAGATAATATCCAAATGAGGGAAGTGGGCCATGAGATGGAGGAAAGGGAGGGAAGCCTGCTAAGATCTTCCCTCTGTTGACCAGTTATTTTGTTTGACTAAAACTTATTTGAGTTGTTTTACTGCCATCATAACCAGATTTCCAAAAGCCAAGAGTGTTTTCAACAAATAGCCCACAAGAAAGTACAGGGAAATAGCAAAAAACCAAAGCCAAAACCAAACCAAACCAAAGCCAAAAACCAAACCAAACCAAACCAAACCAAACCAAACCAAACCAAACCAAAATCATCAAGTGCCAAGGGGGAGATTCAATCCAGAATCTATTTGGAAGTAGTAGCTGAGTATCTTCTGTCTGTCAGGCACTGTGCTCAGTGTTATTGGTTGGTTTCTTTGTCATTCAAGCAGAATACAATACTTTGTATTCTTCAACTTCTAAATCTTAACTGTGCTTCTTCTGTGTTGGCTGTGAGTACTCATGAGGTCTGAAGCATTTCTGGTTAGTTTATCTGTGATGTGACATTTCTTATTTGCTGTTTAATTATGGTCATGCTATGCCAATGATGCTCCAGCAAGGCTCACAAATGGGCTAGGGAAAGCAGCTGTTGAATATAGAAATGCAATTTTAATAAGTTATAGGTGTCTTTGTGCTAATCAAATTATATGCTTGCTTACATCTTAAACACTAACATTAAAAGGAGATCCAATTATACTTCCCTTTCACAATGCAGGTAGTTCTCTAGCCACAATTATTTGCTGTTGGGAAATTGCACACACAAATAATTGCACCTATGGTGTCTAATTGTAGGCTGTGGATGAAGGGTAAGCAGTTAATTATTTCTCAGATGCCTGACCTGCTTGTAATTAGCTACCGAGTGATTTCACAGGGCATTCTTTGCCTACAAAAGGTGATGTCCCAGGTGACAGTGCCCTGGGTGAGGATTCCAAGAGGAGCACCCTTAGCTCTGCGAGACTGGCCTTTTTTTTAGAAGAGATCTTTTATCTTCTCTCAACTTTTCACTTGGTACTTGTCTACTTTCTATCCCTGCTTCTTTATCAGTTTTATTGTTCCCAAGAATCATCTTGTCAGCTTGCAGGATGTACGTGGTTTGTGTGGGGGTTTGGCTTTTTTTTTCTTTTAACAATTGTTTTAAATTTTCTTCATTTCTCTTCCAACTTTTCTCACATAAATTAATATTGGAAAAAACCAAAACTGTTTTTTAATGGGAGTGCTGAACACAGCACAGAACTTTTTTTCCTTGAAAGACCAGTATGTCTTGTTAAGAAGAAAAAAATGAAAAAAGAAAAAGGGAGGAAAAGTAAAAATCTCTAATGGTAGATAAATCATATACAAGAAAATGGAAGGGTCTGAACGACATTCCTGGGCAGAATTCATGTACAGACTTTTGTTTTTGTGATGAGGTCACTATAAGTCACCCAGTGACTATGTGGGAAAGCAAGCATAAATAACAATAAAGGAAACATTCCACTTTGAGCGGTTTGTTTTTTTAAGAGTGTAATCATTCTGGAAAAAATCATCCTGGAAAAAATAGGATGGCTTTGAATGAAGTAATTTATTCAGCATGAATGTGGAATAACTGAGATTAGAGTTCTGAATTACTACTTCTTTCCTTTTCTGCCCAGTTAGTTTCACGATCAACAATCACTTCCATCACACATAGTCTTCCTTTCATGAGAAAAATAGAATTTCTGCTCTGTGGAGTTAGACTCTTCGGTTTTAATTTTCTCAGATATATTTTTCATTCGGTTGCAATAAAATCAATTGCCTGGAGAATAAAGTTCTTGTAATTAATTGTGGTCTTTCAGTTATGATTTCTCATGTAGAGTCTTATCTTCTTGTGTCTAAATTTTGACTCCTTTTTACTAAAATACAATTGCCATTGTATCCCTCTTTGTGGTATATAAACACCAGTGCATCAGTTTTACAGACATTGGAATATTATGGGCAACAAATGTAGAAAATCACTATTAGAATAGAGATTTTCTTGGAAAACACTCTCTCATGAGGAAAAATTACTGAATATAATGTAATTACCTTTAGTGAATGTATTAGCCTGTGTTCTTGGTTGCAGACGACAGAAACTTTTATAGCGATTGAACAGGAAGAGATTTAGAAAAGGAATGTTAGATAGCTCACATCTAATATACACGATTCATATACATAAGTTTACATAAACTCTCATATATGTGGTTGCAGAGTTAAAAGGAAATAGAATGGAGAAATATTTAAAAATTATATATTTAGTAAAAGATTTCTACCCAGAATAATAAAGAACCCCTAAAACTCAACAACAGCAACAAAACAACCTGATTAAGAATTGGGCAAAAAACTAGAATAGACATTTCTCTAAAGAAGATATACAATCAAAAGGACATAAATTTGCATATATATATATATATATATATATATATATATATATATATATCTCAGATAGCTAAAATGACTATACTACTAATTGTATTAGTTCTTAGAAAAGAATAGTTAACATTCATGATTAGATCAATTTTACATGTCTATGTGTGGTAGTCTAAGGAACCCTTTTGAAGGTAACAATATGTAATATTACAACCATTGTCAAATTCCTATCCTCTTGTTTTATAAACCTATACTGTTATTGTATTGGGCTTGTTGGTGTTGTTTGTTTGTGTCTTTTGCTTTTTGTTTTTCTTTTTTGTGACTTTTTTCTCTTAAATAAAAAAAGGGAGACATACAATCATCAATAAGCTCAATATTACTAGCCATTAGGAAAACGCAAATCAAACCACAGTAAGAAATAACTTGATACTCATTGCAGTGGCTACCAATGGCTATCCTAGCCTTTTTTTTTTTAATCGGTACTGGGGATCAAACTCATGACCACACACTTACAAGGCAGGCAGTTATGCGCCTGAGCTAAATCCCCAGCCCTATCCTAGTTTTTAAAAAACAGAAAATAATAGTTGTTGGTGAAGTAATGGAGAATTTGGAACTTTTGTGAAATATTTGTGGGAAAGTAAAATGCTGTATTTAATTTGGAAAACAATACACTGATTACTCAAAATACTAAAAATGGAATCACCATAGTACTAGTAATTCTATTTCTGAGTATACACAAGTATCCAAAAGAACTGAAGGCAAGAATTTGAACAGATGTTTGTATACCCGTGTGCATAGCAACATTATTTGTATTAGGCAAAAGGTGGAAGAAAAAACCTAAGTCTCTATCCATAGATGAATAAATAAGCAAAATATGGTCTACACAGATAAACTATTACTCAGCCATTAAAAATTAAATTCTGATATTTGCTACAACATGAGTAAACTTTGAAAGTGTGCTAAGTGAAATAAGGCAGACAGAGAAGCACAAATATATCATTCCATTTATATGAGATACCTAGAATTTACAAATATAGGGAGACAGTAGCATAGAGGTTACCAAGAGATAGAACAAGGTGGGAAATGGATCATTAGCATTTACAGATACAGAGTTTCTTTCTGGGATGATGACATTCTGGAAATGAATGATGATGGGAGAATGTACTTAAACCCTTGAATTGTTTACTTAACAGTGATTAAAACGTATTTGTCACTATAAATAAGTGAAAATTATTCCTAGCTCACGGGTTGTAAATACCAAGCTGCGGGCTGAAGGTGGCCCCCACTAGCTTGCCAACCACTGCGCTACTGCATAAGAAGACAAGCTAGACAAGGGCCAGAATGAGTGAGCCACGGTGGGTAGAGTAAATATGCTCCTACCAGTCGACTATGTTTCTGTGTTTTTCTAGAAATTCAGGTTCTTCTGTATGAACTTTCAGAGCTTCAACTTTTTACCTGTCCAAATTTCTCTACATCCTTATTCTTATTCCTTTCACCTCAGGGATAGTAAGACTGACCACTATGTCCTTTTTAAAAATTCCATCTCCTCCCATTCTCTTAATTTTTGCTCCATTAATCATCCCGTCCACATAACAACAAGTCTGCCTGTGCTTCCTCTAACATGAAAGATCTTCCCTCAGGCTACCACTTTATCTCTCTTTTTAAAGAGCAGTGGTTTCCACTAGCGGTACCAAAGAAAAGTGTCTATTCACTCACCCTTTAGTTTATTACAGTCTGACTTACTGTAGGTTGGACTGTCTTTTAAGGATATCACCTTGCCTGTGAATCCAGGTTTTCATAAGAAATTCCCTTGTTTGATCTTTCTGTTGCATTCAGTGTGCTCAGTGCTCCTCCGTCTCCTTTCTAAGAGTCTCCTCAGATCCATCCACATTTACCACAGCAATCACCTGCTAAGCACCCCGGCTCTGCTAGGGACCCTCTCTCTTCTGGGGATACTCTCTCTGCCCTCCCTTTACCTCTCAGCTGAGCACCTTTATTCTTGCACTTTGTCCTGCTTCCTTACTAATGAGCTCATTCTACAGGTGCCAGGCTGATGGAAGTGTTTCATATGGATGAAATCATTTAGGCCTGAAATCAATCCACCAGGTAGATGCTATCATCCCCATTTTACAGATGAGAACATCAAGACACAGAAAGAAGACAGCCCAAATTTCTACAGCTTTCCAGTGACTGCTGTGGGATCTGAACCAGTTTATCTGTGCGCGGGACTTGCCCTCTTTACATACTTATGCCTCTCCAGACGTCCTTCCATACTGCTGTCTGTTGAACCTATGGCTCTGGTTTTGATATTACTCCTGGGTGAGTTCTTCCCTAAGGTTTGTAGGGTCTCAGAGGACACAACGAGGAGCCCATGTGTCTAAAGTTGAAAACCTATAAATGAAGCTATCATCCTCCCTTGAAAAATATATCTTCTTAATAATCTGGTTCGGATTTAGGAATTCCGAATCCTATGAAGTCTGCACTAGAAAATGGTGGCCCTGTTCAAGCTTGCATTCGGGTCCTGGGCTGCATCCTTCCTTGCCACTTCTCTCTTCAGGGGGACTTTTGTGCATGCTGTCTGCACATCCAAGCTCTATCTATGCCTATTCAGACACCTGGACTTTGAGCTTTGCTCGCTGGTGGCACAGCACTGTCCATGCTGGGCATGTACTCCCAGGGGAGAGGGAGCAGGGCCCTTGGGTCTGAGATCCTTTAGGAACCAGGCTGTGGGCTCTTGCTAAGCCTGTCCCATTGCTCCCATAGACCCCTTGTGCCACACTGATCCCCTGAATCAGTTTTCCATATGTCAAAAGGGACTTTTCCCTCTTCTGTTCACTTCCAATCCTTTACAGATCAATACTTGTTATAATGAAAATGAATTACCAGAGAAATGAAATGCAAACAAAATACAGAATATACAACTTCATGTTGGGTCATGTGTGGTGGTGGACGCCTTCATCCCAGCACTTGGGAGGCTCAGGCAGGAAGATTGCTGTGAGTTCAAGGCAAGCCTGATCTGCATTGCAAGACCCTGCCTCAAAAAGACAAAACAACAACAGCAAAAAACCCCAAAACAAACAATTCTGTGTTGTTATTGTGAGATTCTTTCTTTTCTTATATATTTTATGGAAAAAAGGTAAAACAAAGTTTCATAACAAAATAATAGGAGAATAACAACAGTTAATACATTGCATGTGGATATCTCTAAAGCAGTTTCTGAGAGTATAAGGGTATACAAATTTCTTCATCAATATTAGCATAAACCTCTCTTTTTGATGAACTAAGAGATGCTAATAGTATAACTGACTTTCATTTTTCTTATTAGACATAATAAATATAAAATTACATTTTATATTTAATAATATAAAATTACATTTGGATAACTATAGTCAGGTCAAATACAAAAAGAGGGAAAAAATAGAAAAATCAACATTGAATGTAGGTGTACAGATAATTAACACAGGCAATCACTACTACCTTCTTAAATTTTGATTGTTCCATGGTCAATTAATAAACAAAAATTTATTAACAAAATAGAATCCCCTCATATTAGGTAGTTATGTACACCCTATGAACAAAATCATATCAACATTTAAGGATTTTAATATGACAACTTGCCTGTTAATTCTCCAATTTTGGTTAAGTCAAGGAAAAGGCACCAATTACAGGGAAAAAAGTGTACCTCAACTCTTTCTGTGCTTGGAATGGAAACCAGTCTCACAGGAATATTTTGTAGAGTGGAAGAAGATATTTAAGAGTACATCAGCAAATTCAGGTTACTCATTTAAAGTTTTATACAGAACGTGAAGCAAAGTTCATCTTTGATCTCTTATTTGTAGCTAATACCAACAACTAACCCTATACGATTGTAAAACAATTTGAATGGACTTTCTGTGAAAGAAAGGAATTTCAGATCCACAAATTTCTTAGTTCAGCTGACTTCCCTCTCAATGAAGAAAGCAGACTGTTGATTTACATTCTGGCACGAGGTTACATCCTGGTAACAGTCTTTGCAGCTGTGCCATCAGAATATAATCCTACACAAAATCCCAAACTCCAGACACATTTATGGACAATATAATCCTTTATAGTTCACAGATGTGTTTATTGGCCATAAGTCTCAGAAAAAGAAAAGAATTACTTCGTCTTATAGCAATTATGCTTAAGTCATACAGATAGTAAAAAGTTGTTCATAACATCTGTGCATCCATCTAATTGCAATAAAAATTTTTTGCTAGTTTTATTTTTTGTGATTTAGTCTTGCATATCATTAGCCAATCTTCAAATATGTTGAGCTACAGTTTCTCTGGAAAGATGCATTTCAGCTGCCTCTTTTCCCAGTATCATAGGACATTTTTAAGCCAACATCTTTGGTACAGTTTCACATTCACCTCTTGGCAATTGTATATGTATTTGATCTTAACAATCTCAACTACTGCTGTATAAGAAGCTGGCAAACTGCTTTTATGTGAAATGCTTAACATCTGCTTCTGTCAGATTTTAAATTTAATGCTCTTTCTTTCAAAGAATTCTCTTGGTCTTGCATTTATTCCATACATTTGATATGAAAATTGCACTGAAGTTTTTTGATAGTTTCATTTAATTATCATTTATTATCTGTAGAAATGGACTAATGATTTATTCATTTTTAGTTTTTATACAAAATGTACAGCAAACTTCATTTAATTGAGTCAGTATATTTCCACAGACAATATACACTAGTTTTAGCACATCATCAATAATTATACCTACAAATTGATCCAAATACATGGAGGATTATACTTCTGGATAAAACTAGTATGAACTCTTTTGGTTTCATTTTTGTCACCATTTGGTTTTAAGACCACTAATACTACATTTTAAAATCTGTGTAAATTCTTGAAAAAAGTCCTATGAAGCTTGTTTCCCAACCAGTAGGCTGGAGGTAAAAATAAATGAAATACCCAGCCATGGTAGCATACCCCTATAATTATGGCTACATGGCAGGCTGAGGCAGGAGGGTCAAAATTTCCCAGGCAACTTGCCAAGACCTTCCCCAAATAAAAACATAAAAAGGGCTGAGGATGTAGCTTAGTACTCCTCATTTCAGTTCTCTTGGAGAGCTCCCCATCTTAGTTAACAAGGTTGTAGTCCTTCCTAGTATCTTATAATATAAACCTTCCAGTATCTCCTTCACTGCTGTGGAATGTCTGCAATCTCATGCATGCTTGCTGTTCCCCTTTCCTGACCGGATTCAGATCTTCAGTGTTTCTTGCTTGGAAGTCTGCAGTAGGCTTCATGTCTTCCTTCTCTCATACCTTTATTCTTCACACTGGTAAACTTTTATTCCCAAAACAGAAGCCATAATACCTTCCCTTCTTAGTAAACTGTATACAGTTTCATGTAGAGATGGTTTTTTTTAATCAATTAACCACTGTAACCTGATATCTGTTCATTTGCAGAAAGTCTCAACTTGTAAGAGGTCATGAAAACAGGGCTTGTTAGAGGTTAAGTGATACAGGAGTATGCACATTTTCTTGCTGTGGTGTGACCTTCCTGCATAATAAAATTATACTAGTTTTTCTTTGCTGACATTGATTTGTATTGGGGTCATAATTTTTGTCTATTTAATTATTACTGAACAAAACACTAAACATAAAGCTATATGCTATATACTGGAAGGCATTGGCAAAGTGTCTGCCATGTGCTATTTTCCTCCTGGTCCACTAGATATTCTGGCAGCTAGATGAGGCCATGTGGCTTAGTTCTGGCCAACAGGATGCAGGCAGAGGGAAGGCAGGCCACATAATAAAAGCCTTTCCCAGAATTCCTCGTGTTATCTCCCTACCCTCATTTGCTGAGAACAATTTGGAGAACTAAACTGAAGAAGGACATAGGACCTGAGACGTGAGTTTTCAAATGACAGAACAGGGTAGACTTCAATCCTTCACCACTGGACTATTCTATGACAGAACTGTGAGTTGAACTTGGAGTCCTGTGTTCTATGGTCAATTTGGATAAAAGCAGTCACTAATATACAGGAATAAGCTGATAAGTACAGTGAACACATTTTAATAACATAAAATGTGTGCTTTCTATTGAAATCATTTTGTGACAAAAAATTGGAATGTTCTGTACTCTAAATAGTGACCCTGATTTTCTAAAAACAGCCAGAGGATTTTCCCTTTGGATTTAATCAGGATCAGGTGACAGCACTACAAATTTATGTGGCTAAATATTTAGCAGTATTGACGAAATTGAATTTCTGGTAATTCATGATGCATCAAGAATTAAACTTTTCCAGAAGATACACCCTAGTTTAAATGATCATGAACAGTGCTAGTTATCTAACTTTTTAGTGATTTACTTCATCTGTGATTGTGCTATATCCCTGTTATTATATGGGCTCTGAGTATCTGTATAAAGTTGTGTTTAATCCCATGATTATAAGAAAATGGTTTTCCACTTTATTGTCATTGCCCTTTAAAACTTTAGTTTTGGTCCGTATGATTCTATTTGCAACTAAGTAGACTAAGACTCAAGACAAGCAGAATTAAATAAAATGACTTTTGTAGGAGAGTCAAAGCAATGTAAGCTTGAGTTGTAATAATAATGGAGTTAGAGATTTCCCATGACAAATAGGAGAATTAGGTAATGATATGATTTAAACTCAGGAACATGGTCTAGAATACCCACTATTTTTCAAATCTATCAGACTTTTCTATGATCACTATTACTAGGGCACAGTCTTCATGCAGTCTGTTAGGATTAAGTTAAAGGATCAGATTCTGGGTTCTGAATGGGAGCTTCCGCTCTGTAAGAGGGAACCTCCATGCCCTGGGACAAAATCGTCAGTGTGCTCTGGGTTAACAGTTGCTTCCTCACTGAGAAGATTTAGGATTAAATATAGAAATGATGAAATGCATAAGCTCCAAATTATTTGTTCTTTTATGTGAAGTTTAGAATAACTTGTATTTTGGAGTACTTTAAGTGCTTTCAGCATTTAAGAACTTGACATTTTAAGATACGTGGCAAATTGTGGTTTCAATTTAGAGAGCTGATTGACTTAGATCTCAGAGGAATAAAATAATGTCACTTGGATTATAAGTAATAATGAGATAATTGGAAAAAAATTGAGTTTAGTTGTTTCATTAGTAGATAAATTAGTGAGTATTTTGTGGCTATTTAAATTAGTGGATAAATTTAATTAGTGGGTATGTAAATATATGATAAAGTTTGTTTTATATACTAACAATTAAGGCCCCCAAATCAAATATGTTGAAATTATAAATGTAATTTAAATACTTAAAAGATTATTTATTAATTTATAAAAACCCAGAAATGATTATTGAAACCTAGTAGATGTATAAATAATAAGATTTATAAGTTGAAACATTAAAAAGGACAAGAACTTTTAAGTTGTAACTTGAAGTGTAAAGGAAAGCAGAAAAGCCCCTAACCCTTTTTTTGGGTCACAAAAGCCACCTCTGAGAACACCAAAAACTCTTATGGATATTTTTCTTTCTTTTCACCTCCATTGCCCTTAACGCCAAGATCTTTTTTCTCCACTAGCAACAAAATATTGTACATTTTAAAATAACAAAATTAAGGGCAGTAACCTTTAATAATTTATAAAATGTTTAGTAAATTGAAAATAAGATATTTGTTTATTCTGAAGCTTCCATGGGGACATTTATTGGCCCCATTGGCTTTTGTCTGCATGCAAATTAAAGGCCTCTCATACCGCATAAGCAGAAACATGAGCAATAACCCACTAAACAACACTCAAGCCACACAGGACTCTTAATTTTGCATGGGTGCAGCTGCAAAATGATAAACATGCAGATGCACAGTTCTTCATTTTGCATCCTTGAGCTTGCTTGGTCCTTGAGGTGAGACTTCTGATATCCTTTATACATTTTTGCAAGTAATATATGATAATTTTCCCTAGTCCAAGTATCCTTGACACTAAAACATATAATATAGGCTTTCCAGTGAGTATATCAGGCACAGTGAAACTCAAATGGTGCTCTGGAAACCTCACCTCACTTTTCTTTCAGACTTTGAAAGGCCAGATGAGGCCTCCTTCCTCTCCAATCTGAGTGGCTTTATATCTGGGCTTCTGGTCAAATTCCATTTGGCTTCCACAGCTTTGCAGTTTTTGAAAATGGTTGGGTTTTTTCCAGAAGCAGAGGCAGCATGGTGTGAGCACAAGGTACCCAAGGCCAACGCAGTGCAGAAGGGGAAGAGGAGGGACACTCAAGTGTAAAGAACTTCATACGCATTGACTTTGGGAATTTACTGGCCCTTTCAGTACTGTGGGATGACCACCTTGCTTTTAACTTACTGCTTTTGGAAAGGAGACTCCTGCTTGCTTGGATAGTTTAAGATTCTTCACACACAGAACTTGAGAGGCTGAAACAAGAAAGCTTGTAAACTCAAGGCCAATCTGGGCTACATAGTGAGACCTTGTCTCAAAACAAACCAACCAATCAGCCAGCTAGCCAGCCAGCCAACAAACACAATCCAGACTCTTCACGCTTAATTCAGCTCCCTCTGTCATTTTATTTAACACTAAATACACAGGCTATCCAGGTGAGCCTGTGGTTTATCTAAGATTGCTAGTGTGATAAATCAAGTCTTTTAATGAGCTTGACTACTGGGACTAAAGTAGTAAAAGAGAGCATTTAAAAATGTACCTCATGGAGCTGGGGATTTAGCTCAGTGGCATAAGCGCCTGCCTGGCAAGTGTGAGGTCGTGAGTTCCACCCTTGGTCCCGAAAAAAAAAAATGTGATTAGGAGACAGAGATGCCTATATGATAAGACACTAGGAAAATGCTGATGAGAGGTTTTGTTTTTGTTTTTTTTTTTACCACACAAATTTGTGATTGGTCCTTAAGAGTTCTGGGCCCTACAATCAGACTATCATAGAGGTCTCTGATTCTGTGCTTCTCTACCCATAGTTCTAAGGACCTTCCAGCACCTTCCTCCTCAATTGCCTGTCCATCATTTAAGCCTGGGATGACTGAGAACAAGAAACAACTCAAGTCAGAGATTGGGAGCAACAAGGAGAGTAGAAAAAAAGGTTAAGAGAATATGTTTGGTTATCTAAAGTCTAAATGGATCAAAGACCTAAACATTAAAATAGAAACACTAAATCTACTGGAAGATAGGGTAGGTAGAAGTCTTGGAGACATAGGAGTAGGCAGAGAATTCATGAACAAAACGCAAACTGCACGGGAAATGCTTCAGAGATTCAACAAATGGGATCTCATATTATTGAAAAGTTTCTGTACTTCAAAAGAAATCACCAGCAGAGTGAAAAGAAAACCCACAGAATGGGAAAGAATTTTATCCAGCAATCCCTCAGAAAAAGGACTTATATCAAGAACATATAAATAATTGAGAAGCATCATGCCACCCAAATTCAAAGACCCTCTCCAAAAATGGGGATCTGAGATGAACACTCACTTCTCAGATAAAGATATACAAATGGCAAATAAATACATGAAGAAATGTTCACCATCACTGGTCATTCAAAAAAATTAAATTAAAACAACATTGAGATTTCATCTCACTCCTGAAAGAATAGCTGCCATCAAGAAATCAACTGATAACAAATGTTGGCGAGGCTGTGGGGAAAAAGGAACACTGCTCCACTGTTGGTGGAAGTGTAGACTGGTGCAACCACTATGAAAATCAGTATGGAGAATTCTCAGAAGACTAGGACTGGTCTATTCCGCTAGCTATTCCCCTCCTGGGTATTTTCTCAGAAAAACTGAAAAGATCATATCACAGTGATATGTGCACCCATGTTCATAGCAGCACAATCTGTAATAGCTAAATCTTAGAAACAACCAAGATGCCCATCAACTGCAGAGTGGGTGAAAAAGATGTGGTATTTTTATACAATTGAGTATTACTCAGCTATGAAGAAGGATGATCTTGAGGCCTTCATAGGTAAATGGAGAAAACTTGAAACTATCCTCATTAGTGAAATAAATAAGAATCATATTTATAAATATCACATTGTGTCTCTAGCATAAAAAGTAATAAGAACTGTAGGAGTAATAAAACCCAAAATGTGTAATTGCTACTGTAAAGAAGAGAGGAAAAGAGGGTGCTCTAAAGGATATAATTGAATGTATGTTTAACTGTGTAAGATGAATGACCATATTACTGTTTTTGTTATATCATGGAGCAGAACTGTTAACAGTCTCATTGCTTGAATGTATACTTTGTATGTTTTAACTTTGTAACTTGAACAGCTATTTCCAAGATGACAATATGTAAGTTATCAAGTAATGATTTCTTAGTATTTTTTGTTCTTTTCTTTTTTTTTTCCTTGGAATTTTGTATTGTTGCTACCCTTTTTTCTATTCTGTTTTGTTTTGTTTTCTTTTTAAATAAAATTTAAAAAAAAAGAGAATATGTTTGGGCAGAAGAAAATGAGGGAAAGAATTACAGGGTATTATGTGGATCATAGGATATACACACAGGCCTCTAGGGCCAGGACTATAGTGATCCCTTTTCTGTCTTTATTGTGGTTCAGGAAGTTTGTATTTGTAATCTCATGGAAAAGTTATTGGAATTCTAGTGCGTTAATTCTAATCTACTACGTCCAGTACAGCCCATGGTGAGAATAAATACACTAAGGCATATTTATAATTATGGAGAGCCAAGGGAGTCCTAAGTCTGGGTAGGATGAAGACTCATCAGAACAAAGTCCTCGACCCAGGGTCTAACCTAGATTTTATTAATTCATGAAGAAGTGAGTGGCTAGAGAATGGATGACTGTGAGAATGGTGGGAATTATGTGAATACTGTGAGATAGACTCATTAGGAGGCCAGAAAGCACCTCTGCAACACACAGAGAGAAGGATATGCAGAAAGACCAATCTGCATAACACAATAGACTCATTAGGAGGCCAGAAAGCACCTCTGCAACACACAGAGAGAAGGATATGCAGAAAGACCAATCTGCATAACACAACTGAGGTAGCATTTAATATTTTAGGGCTGGTGCTTTAGCATCTGATATGCAAACTTTTCCACCTTGGGAAGTCATAGCCTCTTATCTTGAGGCTTGAACCCAGTTGACAGGCCTCGCTCTGCCATTCTTCCTGGCTCAATCATGTTTAGGGAGACAGTAGGATGGTGAAACAGTGACAGTTGACTGTCACCTAGCCTCAAAGATTATGCATCAGCACTTCAGCTAGTCCTATTTACCTTGCTTAGAGACAATTGAAGAGAAAAGAAACTACATATCAGTACATGGAGATAGGGCCAGATTTAGCCCAAGTAGAGGTACTTGCTCATTATTTAAGGAGAGTCATCCAGGCCCCTCCACATGGGGCCTCCTCTTCAGGATGAGACTCTCTAGATGCCTCTCCACCCTAGTTAAAACATAAGGTTTGAATCTTCAATAACGCTGAGTGTTTAGTCAGGATATTTAGATAGGATGCTGTGTGTGCTTGACTTATCAGTTAACAGTAAAATGGCACTTGGCGGGGGGAGATTTGAGCCAGTATTTTAAGATCTGGCAAAATGCAAACTTGATTTCTTACTTGGATCTAGCTGTGTGTGTGTGTGTGTGTGTGTGTGTGTGTGACTAAATCATCATGACAGGAAGGTTCAAAAACACCGTGAGTTTAGCTGAAGGGATTTTGCAATGTTTTTTCCTCCATGACATTCAAGGCAGCTCGTGCGCTGCAGAGGGCTATTTGTCATCATTGAAAGCTCTAAAAGGTTCGCCATCACTAGTATGTGTAGACCAAAAGAACTTTCTGTGATGCTGGAAGCATTCTCTGAGTGCATTAATTTGGCATCTAGTGGCCACACCTGGCTATTGAGCACTGGAAATGTGACTAATACAAACCAAGAACTTTTTTGTTTAATCAATTTAAATTTAAGTAACCTCATGTGGCTAGCAGCTAATATTTAGATTATTGCAGATATTTAGATTATTAAGGTAGAAATTAGAGGGAGTGTTCTTACATTACAAATGAGCCTGGTGGGCCTCATGAGCCTGGTAGACTGCATTTTCTCAGGGGGATCTTTTTAGATTCATTTTATCTTTTCTTCCAGGAAATTAATTATGGGTCCTTTGTGGCAGTTACACATAATTTTTCTATCTCATTTGGGACATGGAAGAGCAAGTTTCAACATATTTTTAATAGAAATGCAAAACAGCAGTCATAATCTCTGAGAAAACTTTGCACAATATGGAGCCTTTCTCTGGGAATGGATACCCAGAGAGTTTAGTGCTTAAGAACCAGAGCCAATAGTCCAGTCTTTTAATATTGTCTTCTTCCTATGACAATAAAAGGTCATTTGGTGATATCTGAGGTCTCCTGTGCAGGGGAAATCTATGAGATCTTTTGTCAAAACCACTCCTTTCTGTAAGAAGAGACCCAGTGCTGGAGAAAATGGCAACTTCCTTTAGCACCTTACTCGGATTATTAAGGTAGTGTGACTACAATATTGAGCACTTATTTATTGGGCATCTTTTCTAAGCCTGGTGTAGAATTATCTCCTGTAATCCTTACAACAATGAAATGAATACTATTGCTATTCAATTATATAAGCAAATAGTCTAAAGCTTAGAAGGATTAAGTAACCTGCCCAAAGTCAAGGTGAATGGTGGAGCTGCAGTTAAACCCAGGTGGTATGGTAGAAGCTTAATCCCCACTGTGACAGTGTTAGGAAGTGGCCCTTTAAGAGGTGATTAGAACCCTCATGAATGGATTAATGGTCTTAACTCTGTAGTAAGTTTGTTAGGAAAGCAAGTTTCTCTCCTATTCTTTTGCCCTTCTGCCTTCTACTATGGGAGGACACAGCAAAAGGCTCTCCCTGATCCTTGGCACCCTGAAATCAGACTTCCCAATCTCCAGGATAAATAAATGTATTAGATTATAAATTACCCATTCTGTGGTATACTGATTTAACAGCAGAAAATGGTCTAAGACACCACGCCTGGTATGTCTGTTATGGGAAAGCATGGGCTTTCCAACTTACTGTTGCACTTCTTACACCAATCTATTCAGTCACTATTTCCTTCCCTCTTTCCACAGGAAATGGAGCATAAAGCACCTAAAGAACAAGGAAAAGGGAGCATTAAATTATAGGTAAGTTCAATTTCAGATTGTCTGCCCTTTCCAGAGCCGGGCTTCCCCGTAGGCCATACCTACTCCGCTTCCATGACTGTGTCTTCCCTGATCCTGAAGAAAGCTCCCATTCACTCTCTGAGCACCTGCACCAAGTCTACAATGGGTGGCTGTTATTGTACCAAAAATTATTGCTTAATGTTCTTCTCCTTGGCATTCCAAGTGGCACCTCACTTCTGTTAAAGCCCACACAAACTTACCATACGTCTGGGTGTCCTGGTAAACATATTTTCGAAAATAAAAAATGTGAGTCTTGTTTTACTTTCTCTCATTAGCTGGCTCATTATAGTCATAGTAGATTGCATAATGGTTGTGCCTAGTACACAAATGTGCTATTATCTTTTCTGTTTGAGACTATCAGCTACTTCCACTGAATGTGACTAAGGACGATGTGGTAGAAAAACAAAGACCTTCAAGTAAGACAGACCTGGCTCTGAATTCCATCCTTTTCATTCATTCATTTAAAAATATTTATTGAAGATATATGATGTGACAAGAATCATTTTAAGTGCTAGGATATAGCAGTGAGTAAAACAAAGAACACTGTCCTCATAGGGCTCTTGTTCAATTAGGGTGAGACTGACATTAAGCAAGATAACAGGAAAAAAACCATGTACAGTATGTTAGACGATGCTAAACGCTGAAGACTGAAATAAAGCAGGGAAGTGGGATAGGAAATGTTAAACTTGCGACTGTAAACTAGCACAAGTGCTAAGGAAATCAGTATCAAGATCTCTCAAAAGCTAAAACTAGAAATTCCATTTGACCCAGTTATTCTCCTGCCAGGTAACTTTCCCAAAGAGTTAATGGTATCATGTTACAGTGATACAAAAATACCTGTGTTTCTAGAAGCACAACTCATAATAGCTAAATCTTTGAACTGGATTATATTTCCGTCAACAGATGACTAAATAAAGAGAAGCACTGCTCTGCCATAAAGAAGGATAAACTTGAGTCAGCAGGAAAACAGACACACCTTGAGATCATGATGTTAAGTGAAACAAATCAGACACACTGCTTAAATATTACCTGGTTTCTCTCATATGAAAAATCCAAATTCCTTATAAAGGGCACAATAAAAGATAGATAATAGGAAGAAGGGAGATAGAATTTTTTTAAATAGGAAGGAGCTCACGTGATGGAAAGGGGAGAAAGCAGAGTGGAAGAGGATAAAAAAATAAGTAAAATATGAGCATGTGCCAACCCCACACAAGGAATGTAAGCATTATGCACTGTGAACATAAGCTAGTAGTAAGAATAAAGTCAAAAAACAACAACCAAAAGAAATGTTAAATTGGATCGAGAAAAAGACAAACTGAGAAAAGGTCATCTGAGTCAGCATCTGCAGCCAGCGAGGTAGTGGGTGTGCACTCCGTAGTTGCACGACAAGGGTCAGAGTTATCTAGTTTTGGTAGCTGATATATTCAACACCGGTATGGGAATGTAAGCCAACTTCCTGATTTATTCTAAGAACTAAGCCCGACCGTGGAGAGTATCTGGTCCAGGCATTGAATAGGAACATGTCAACCACTATTGTTATTTTATTTGTCTTCACCGCCAGCAGCAGCAAGAGCACCATTGTAAATAACCACTTTCTGGAACTGGAGACAGGTTCTTTATACATTTATTATCCCCAAATGACTATGCTGAAAACATGCAGGCAATAATTTGATTCTGAAAACTGAAGGAAATGCTGCCTTGGAAGAGGGATGTAAGGTTTTGATATTTCTGTCACAATCTCGGAAGGGAACAGAGCCCCCAGATTGTATAATTTGAGTGGAGTTTAACAGGAGGAGTATTTGTTAAATTTTCAGAGTGTAGGGTGACTCCTGGGGCTGGGGTAGCCCCCCAGAAGTAGTAACAGTGGAGTGCTGCTGCCATCCTGCCCCATACCAGGTCTGAAAGGATGAAGGGACAGTGTGCTTCCCAGAAGCTAGACATGGAGAGAGTGTGGGTCACTGCCTGCTGTGGGCTATGGCTTTCAGCAGAGTGTCACATAATCACATGAATAGCAACATGAATTACCATAATGTCCCTCTAAAGCCTATCAGGGCTCCTCACTGGACAACCCAGCTCAAAGCCCAGGGAAAATGAGCTGGTGTGTGGGCACCAGGCAGGGGGAGAAGGCTGAGGGGAACACAGGGCTGGAGTGGAGGGACAGGGACAGCAGGGGAATGGTGGAGGGCATGTCACACACAATGCCTGGTGCCACTGGATGCTCACTGTCCCTGTGTACTCGGGGAAAGCATTCTAAGTTCTTTCCACATGTCCCGCCCATCAAATTTGTTGCTTTCATCTGGGTTATCCTATTCCTCCTCCCTATTGTAAAGTCCAAAAAGTTGGTTAGCTGTTTTGAGAGATAACTAGATAATGAAAAGTAAGTACTATGTGCAAAATGCCAGAGACTGCACCACTAATGGCGGCCAATCTCTATCCAGGATGTGACATGGGGAGATGTTCAGTTTGTCACTTGCCAACACGGAAGAGGCAAGGCCAGAGGTGGTCCTGACTAAAAGTGCACATCAGTGTCACTGTTTAATTATTTTTAAATGAAGTTAAAGCCATGATGTTAAGTAAAAAAGACTCAGATATGAGACCATGTAAACAATACAATATAAACCATGAAGAAACACAGAGATACATAGAAATATGACTAAATCATAATAACCAAATTATATACATAGATTATTTATGGATTATAGGTTAGGATGATTTTTTTCTTAATCACTTGCCCATATTTTTTCAAGTCTTATCAGTGAAGAAATATTTCTTTTAAAATAAGATCAGTGCTGGCTTTTTAAAAAATAAAAAATATGAATCACATCTGTACTTAAAACTATAGTCATTTCTCATTCTTTAGTCTTTATGAGTAAAACTGGTATCAAGACCCTCCCATACCAAAATCTGATATTCAAGGGCTTATAATACAAAATGGTACAGCATTTACATAATATATATATATATATATATATATATATATACACATTTTTGTATCCTTTAAATCACTCTTAATTATAATATCTAGTACAATGTAAATGTCATGTCAACACTTATTATACTGTGCTATTTAAGGAATAATAATGGTTAAAGTCTGTAAATGTTCAGGACAGATGCAATTTTTATTTGGTAATAATTTTGATTTATGGTTTGTTGAACATGAAGATATGGAAGACTGACTGCATAGTAATATTTGCAAAATGTTCATTACAAGCCAGGCATGGTGGTACACACTTGTAATCCCAAGCCTTAGGATACTGAGCCAAGAGGTTCTCAAGTTGAAGGTCATCTTAGATTACACAGTGAAACCATCTCTCAAAAGGAAAAATAAAGAAAGAAAATTTTATTTCAAGATCACCAAAAACAAGCAAACAAATAAGACTCACTAACCTGATTACTTTTTATTCATAAGCAAAATAAACTTTAAGGATAACTTGTAAAAAGAGAATATGAAGCAATTTAAAGAACATTTCCTTGATACTATTTTAATTTTGATTCATATTTATGTATATGATACTAAAAGTATGCTTTTTAAAAAAATTTATTTTAAGGAGAATAAAACCAAACAAAATAAAACAGAATAAGGCCAATCAAAACAGAACAGTGAAAGTGATACAGGACTTCAAAACAGGATAATAGGAAATCAACAATGGCTATAATAATGTCTCTTGTTATCTTCAGAATTGCTGCTCATACCATCATTCAAAATCAAATCAAACAAAACAGAATAGAATCAATCAAACCAGAACATTGAATAGAACAAACCAATAAAATGGAACAAAACAGTGAGAACAATATTGGATTTCAAAAACAAGACAGAAGGAAATTCCTGATAGTTGCTGTATCACATATTGTTATCCTCTAATAGATGCTCAAACCAGGCATGGTGACACATGCCTATAATCCCAGCACTGGGGAGGTTCAGGCAAGAGGATTGTAGCAAGTTTGAGACCAGCCTGGGCTACAAAGTGAGCTTAAGGCCAGCCTGAACTGCATAGTGAGACCCTGTCTCAAAAAGACAAAAAGAAAAACATTACATTAAAAAAATAGATGCTCAGACTGCGGGCTTTAGGCCTACAAAATCAATCAAACAATACAAGCATTAAGTTGTTTTTGTACCTCAGTTGCTATCAACTCAGACTGTGTTCCTCCAAATCAGCTGGTTGCTTACAGGGGTGGGGGGTGTGGTGGTTCAGGTTTCTCACCCACATGGCTGCCACTGCTTCTTGTTTCTGCTCCCAGGCCCTGCATGGCTGCTGCTGGTTCACGGGAAGGGCCTAAAAGTATGCTTTAAGAACTTCAGATTATGGATATCAAATTTATTCTCATAAACTACTAAAGTTTTTAGACTGGAATTATAATCTAAGTAATTAGTTTCTAATGTTGGATTAACTACAGTAGACCCAAAGAGATTGCTGTTTCAATGCAATGCCTTTTCTCTCTATATATTAAGGCCAATGCTGTTAATTTAACCCAATAAACCCTTTTTGGGTACATGGCAGGTCTGGCACTGGATTAGGTGTTGGGAGTTCAAACCTACTGTCCTTAAGGAGACAAAGCAGCAGAGATAGATGTGTAAGGAAATTATTTCAATTCAGTCTGGTAACTGCAAATAAAGCTGACTGCAGAAGGGTGTGAACACCTAGACAGAAGAATGAAGGGAACAGCCACTTGCATAAAAACAAAAGCCCCATTAAATCTACTTGCTTCTGAGCTTGTCTACTCTTTGGTGATTGGAACTATTTGTTTTTAAAGTTTTATTGGGCTTGTCATAGGAGCCCAGTGTCACCAACTGTAGATGGTGTGACATCTCAGCAAGCCTGATTCTGTTTACCAGCCTTTGCACTGCATAGTCATTTCAAAGGTGTGGGTAGCTACAAACATCAAGCGATAGGATCAACAGTTCACAGAGCCAGCTACCTGTCTTCTTCAGAATAGCAGCTCTTGAACTGGGTGTGGTGGTGCACACCTGTAATCCCAGTACTTGGAAGGCTGAGGTAGGAGGATTACTGTGAATTCGAGACCAGTCTGGGTTACATATGAGTTCAATGTCAGCCTACACTACACAGTGAGACCCTGTCTCAAAAAAAAAAATAGCACCTCAAAACTGCATGATCTGCTTGTCTAGATGGGCCACCTCCTTCAAAGTTGCTGAAAAGTTGCAAAGTTGTCTTTAGTGCTGGAGTGAAGAAGATATGACTAAAGCCTATCCCAAAGATTTCAGGTTTCATTTTTTAAAAAAATGTGGAGTGCTCTGAATGGTGGATTCTCCTGTTCTAGGAAGAAGAGGTGCTGCCAGTGATGAGCAAGAGCTGTTGCTCTGGTTGTGGTCAGAGCTGGGACTCACTTTGGATGCTCTGGTCCCAAGGAGTGATGTATGGTTGTGGGCTCTGCTGGGCTTGCTTCATGGTTGTGATGTACAAGTCATTAAACACTCTGACAAGCTTCCCTACATGGAAGATGTATGTGTGTCCTAAACCTGTGTCAGAGGACAGATGCATTTGATTTCTTCTCTAAATCCTGTTTTTGTTTAAGCACTGAGATGTAAATCCTTACCATAGTGGAATAACTAATACCTTGATTTTTCATTCAAGCACATCTTGCTTTTGGCCTTAAATGTAACTCAGTTTAGACTTGGGATCTTGAACATGGTAGAGAAGTTCATTGAAGTCTTAAGAATTTTGGTGAATTTCACCTGGATCTTGTCACCAAATCTTCATGTTTCCAGCACAATTAGGTTATTCTCGCTAGACTTACGAATGCTTTACAAACTTTAATCTTCTATAATTATATGAAGCTTGTCTTCTTTAAGAGGTCTTTCATTATTTCTTACAATTAGAGAATCCTAAATGTTTTTAAAACTTCATTGTCTTGTAAAATGAAAAGTCAGGTTTCAAAATCTATTAAAATTTTGCTAGGCTGTCCAGCTGTCCCAGCCACTCTCTTAGCTGAAATCCTAAAAGCCATCTGCAATCTGGGGGAGATCTGAAACAACTGGGGCCCAAAGTGCCGTGAAAATCAGCAGATTGGCTACACTTTCCTCTGGTTTCATTCTGTCACCATTACTCTTAACTGGCTCTTTCAACCCAAGGCCAGAGTCTCTGCTGACTGTCCACACATACAACCCACAGTAATGAATTTTTCTGCCAATTCATTCTCAAGTTTGGTAAGTGAGAAGTTTAGGGCCTTCAGGATAGTGTTCTCTGATGGGAATGAAAATGACTTTATGTGCCACATCTGCCTTGTCTTTAATTTCTTTTCCCAATCCTTTCTGACTGGAATAAAGATTTAGACCACCAGGATTGTAGTATTAATGAAGATATCAATTGCATGTGATAAGAAATTTAGTTAGCAGAACAAAAAAACATATAATGGTAAAGATAAAAGAAAGGAATGTGGAGCCTGAAACATAGCAGCTCATATCTGTAAAACAGCCTGCAGTTCACTCAGTTGTTTGAACCACTACCCTTATTTAGTCCTGATAGGTGACAGCTATTCTCCCTTTTACATGTGAGGAAACAAAACTGACCAGTTAAGAGCCTGGAACCACGTTCCCAGCAAATGACAACACCGTCCTCTCAAACTTTGGTGGCTCTGTTCTTCTTATGCTTTGGCTGAGTCTGTGTGGGCTGCTAGAACAAACTGCCATAGACTGAGTGGCTTATAAACAGCAAAAGTTTGTCCTTACTTCTCTGGAGCATGTGAAGTACAAGGTCAGGGCACAGCAGACTCAGTGCCTGATAAGGGCCTGTTTTCTGATTTACACATTACTGTCCTCTCACTGTGACCTCATGTGGTGGAAGCGCACCAAAAAATCTCTCCAGAGTCTCTTTTATAACAGTGATAATCTCATTTGTAAAACTTCCACTTTCAAGACCAATCACCTCTCAAGAGTCCTGCCTCCAAATACAATCTCATTAAGGATTAAGTTTCAACATACAAATTTTGGGGGAAACGTATTCAATCGGAAGCATGATTCCACCTACATTCTTAATAGAAGCTTAAGGCTCTAAGAGCAATCTTCCAGGGAACAAAGAGAAAGCGCATGTACTTCAGTGACCTTGCTAAGAAGTCACATGCAACACATCTGCCATACTCTATTGGTCAAAGTAGTCACCTGCCCACTCAGATTCAAGGACTGAGGACTTAGATGCTATTCTAGACAGAGTGTCAAAAAGTTTGCAAAATGACTAGATCACAACCATCACAACCCCTTCTATATCACAGTTTTTTCCCTGCATTTGCAGCTAAAACTTCCAATGCTAAGTGAGTCATGCCCAGAATGGTTTAGTCACTTGCAGAACTATACCTTCAGTCAAGGACTAGGAGCAAAACAGGCGTGGGTGCTCCTAGGACTGTCCTTTATAGGAATTTAGAGTGAGACTTTTTGACCAGCATTGTGTTGCCTTGCAATTTCTATTATATTGCAGTAAAAAAAGAATTAAGATGCAGAGAAGGCGGAACGTCACTTTTGGTAGTTCTTGGGATATCATGTTATCAAAATATAAACTTGGATAGAAGAGTAGAGCTAATGAAGAGTTAAGACCCAGGACCATGGCCAAAGCTCAGGTTCTATACTTAAGGCAAAAGTTCAAAGCAGATTGAACATTAAACTCGTTTGATTCTGTGACACCCGTGTAAGACTGTCTTCACATTCTCTTTTTTTAACTGTGTATATGGTCTTTGCATACACTCAGGTGAAGTTGGGTGCTTTGCTTCTGGGTCAGAAAAGAGTAGATTGTTCAGTAAGTTGTTGGTCCTCAATGACCAACATCAATGAGAATATAGTTGTGAAGTAGACGCTATGTGCCAGACATCGTAAGAGACAAGGCAATGAAATATGGTCTTTGTCCTGAGGAGCTCAGGTCTAATAGAGGAGACAGAAGAGTGAACAATCACAATAGCATGTGACAAATTAATATAATTTTAAGTGTTAAATGTTATAGGAGCGTAGAGAAGGAGGGAATGATCAACTTAAAGACCCTTTTTCAAAGATGAGCTGGGTTTTGTTAGACAGATTGAGAGGGTCAGAAGAGCCTCTTGGATAGGAAGTATCCCACGGGCACTACTGAGCTATGAGAGACTGTGTTATAGTCAGGGAATCATGTGTAGTCCTTTAAAACTGGAGTGTGGATTTTAGAGAAGGTAGAGTAGAAGATAAGGCCAGAGAGTGGATTTAGATTGAATTTTCAAGGTTTCACATTTCAGGCTAAGAGTCTGCATTACTCATAGACAATAGTGAAGAATGCAAAATGACAGAAAATGCTGCAAAGCACAAGGACCACAATTGCTGCTTTTAGTCAGGGAAGCCAAGAATGTTCCTCAACTCAGAGCTTTGTCATCTCTGATATTTTGCAAACCTGTATTGGAGCCAGACTCTAGCTGCAAATTTCAGGTTTTCTTCTATGTTTCTGATCTAGTGTTTTTCAAAACATTTAGAATTTCACATCACAGCCATATTCCATCCATTCAAGATGAGATTACCTGCCAAAACAATCTAAAAGGCATACAGTACAGTTTAACCAGATTTTCCGTCATGCCCTTCACTGCAAAGTGAGGAATAGATCAATGAATAATAAAATCCTCTTTGTTCCAGGACAGAAAAATTAAATAGTTAGCTTTAATGTATTTTTTTTCTATGTATGGTACAAACCATCCCCCCGAGACAAATTATTTAAATAACCATTGTGCACGGGCGCATACACACATATTGTGCAGTCAGCAGTGGAAAGTTTGGGTATCAGGGGATTCTAGGTGACTCAGAATGTCTGGTATCTGGGTCAGGAATTTCTCTGAGCAGATGGCAGAGGTGTTACCACTGTATGGGACCTGGATACAAACTGCCACCATGTCACTGCATATGGTGGGTGTATATGGAGGGTCCTCAGCCTGTTCTGAGGTGTGAAACCCTTATGATGGTCCAGCTTCCTTAAATTTTTCCAGCCTGTTTGGTATGGAAGGCCTCCAGGACTTGTTCTCCTTCTATATTCATGGATGTCTAACCCCTAGTTAGTTGTGGTTAAGTCTGTCTTAGAATTTAGATCTTCCTAAGAGTACATAAGATTTTATGGTAATTATGAGTCCCCATCTCATAGCTTTGAAGCCTTTCAATGTTTTCATTCATCACTTGGAATGGTTTTATTCTGTTTTGTTTGACTTTATTATGTGTGATGGTATGAACAGCTCTTTTGAAGAAAACAAAACATTATGACAGCTATTGCTGATTTAATATCATCTTGCTTAGAAGTCCTACCATGATTCTATTCTTCTATTACCATTGGTCCTATCATGTTGTGTCTTATTGGGATTTGAATATATGTGATAGTATAAACAAAATTTTTTATTGAAAATGAGATATTATAGTACCCATTGATCATTCTCTGTTATTTGGTTCAGAATGCCCTGTAATTGTTTCATTCTTTGAATGGTTTTATACTATTTTGTTATGTTTGATATTATTGTATTTGAAACTATGCTCAACTATAGCAGAGAAAGAGATATTGTGATAGCTACTGTTAATGTCCGGTTGTCTTAACGTAAAGTACTGTGTTGCCTCTGTTGTTCTGTTCTGATCTGCTCTGTTCTGCCCTCTTTTGTTTTATTCTCTTTAAAATAAAAATTAAAAAAAAAAAGAATTTAGATCTTCCTAATATTCACATGAATCACTGCACATTTTAGAAGACAGCATTAATTTTTCTTCCTCTACTTATTTTATTTATGCAAATAAAATAGTTATGTTTATGCAATTTTATGCAAATAAAATAGTAGATGTTATGTCTGATTTTAATTAATGTTGTCTCTCTTTCTTGCTGTAGAGTTATCATTGACTTTACATAGATCTCTTTCATCTTGAGAAGATCTGCCTGCTTAGCCCCTTTTAATAGGGGAACCAGATACTGCTCAGAAAAAATGGGCAACCCGATACTGAGGAAGAGTCAGAAGTGTACACACCATGACCAGCAGATCACCTCTTTTAAACAATGATACTAAGAGCAGAAGCCTCAGCCACAGCCACAGAGAGTGAGGAATTTCAGCATGCCAAGCACTTTTTTGTGACACAACAGGATAGGCATTAGGCTGAATAACTCTTGGGGCCTTTGGGTTGTAAGGGGAAAACTGCAAGGAAAGAAATTATGCTCATAGTAAGTAGGTCTTAGGTTATTAATCTGAATAGTAAAAAGAGTGCACTCTTATTTTGTACTTTGGAAGAGACAGCAAGATGCAGGGAGGTGGTCAGGAAGAGTGAGAAGGGAAGAACAGAAAGGCCACTGCACCCTACTAGTGGATTCCCTCTTCAGACGATCCCCACCACCTTGAGCTACAGCAACCCCTGACTCAGTCATACTTCAAAAGCCCTGCTGTGAGTGTACAAGGCTTTGAGAGAGGGGAATTCATCACAAATACCTTCTATGGATGGAGAAAACCAGCACCCAATGGGTATCAATCAAGGATCCCCTCCTGTTTCCATGCTGGAGAAGTCAGAAGCAAGAGCTGACCAGTGACAGGCTGGCATTTGAGAGTAATAGGAGATGACACCTCTTTGTCCTCTTGCCAAACCTGCCTCAAGTCCTACCTGGGAGAGATAAGATCCTTTTATTTTAATTGATGTGTCAAGTTCTTTGTTTTAAGTACACTGACCTGGCAGTATGAAATTTCAAGGAGACTTTTTTTTTAATGGAATTGAAGGAAGATTTCTATTACCTATAAAGGACCAGAAAAGTTGTGAGTCCTTTCCTAGATTTTACTCAAGGATAGGGAAAACCTTACCTGCTGAGCAAGTTTCCAGGGTGGTAAGAATAATTCAAAATGTTGATTTATTGGAGTGAAAGAAAATCCCCTTTATTTGACTCATTATATGTATAATACATATATATGATTAAAATTATAATTTATAACCAATTAAACATATTTTATTGTCACATAATATATCAATATATTAATTATATAATTAGTAATTGAATATTATCATTTATAATTATAATTTTTATAATTTAAAATTAAAATAGTTGTCTCTCAAATTTCAAGGAGAGTCACTGAGATATCCTTAGGTGATAATGGACTGATTGTAACACATGAAATGAAGGAAACCCAAGGAACTGGGCTGGCAGCCAACACTGTCAAACTCCAGCATTTGACTACAGTCAGCTCACAGGAGCAGACACAGTGATTTCTAGTTGTTTGAGTAGCTCCAGTCGTTCTAGCCATCCCGTCTGCGAGCATCCTGCATTATCACCATTCAGTGTGGAGTACTTGTTAGAGATCCATTCATACGTCCTAGATACCTTACTCAACCTCCCACTGCTCAAGAACTGACCCCTAGCCCAATTACTTGGGACTAGCGTAGACAGTTCTGTAACACAAGGATGACACACCATGAAGAAAGACTGTTTGCATTCACGTTGTGAGATGGCTTCTGGGGGCATAGCAGGTTTAATAGACTCTCTGATGGAATTTTCCCAGCCACACCTCCTCCCCTCCATCGCATTTCCATAAACAGCTGGGCAACAGAATAATTATTTATTTGACCACTATCTTTGCTTTTTTATACTATTGTGTTCCAGCATTTCTGTGTACCAATATTTATCAGTAAATATTTATTGAGCATCAACTATGTACACATAATTCCTGTCCTATAATATTTCCCTTTGACAGTCTTTGTTCTTTCTCTTTGTCTTTTTATAAGGTTCTGTAAACAAAATTGTAAATAGCAGCAGCCTTTAATTTTCCCGGTCATATATAGTAGTCTCTAAAATCTTACTTTGTCATTTTTTCTAGTCTTACCTGGACTGTTTCTACTCTAGATTTTTTTTTTAAAAGAGGATAAAACCAAGGAAAATAAAACAAAGAAACCAATCAAAACAAACAAATATAAGTGATACCAGACTTCAAAACCTTGTGAAATCAACAATAGTTACCATAATGTTTTTTATTGTCTTCAAAATATCTGAAGACACCTTCAGATATAGTAAAAATTGAACAGAGCAGATTAGAATAGAAACAATTAAAACAAAACAATGAATGCAATAAAGGACTTCAAAACAAGCCAATAGTAAATCCAAAATGGCTACCATAATATGTCTTGGTATCTTTTAAATAGCTGCTCTTGCCAACAGATTTGACATAATCAAACAAAACAAAAGAAAATAAAGCCCAACCTAACAAAACGATGGAAATGATACGGTTTCCGGAGTGGGGGGCCAATCGCTTCCTGGTATGGCCTTGTTCTCTTCCCCTGCAGTCCGCGAATGGTGCTGACTCACAGAGGAAGGCTGGGTCTGGCTGTCCCCACTCTGGCAGTGGCTCACACATGGTGCTGGTTTCCAGGGAGGGATCACCTCTTTGTGAGACCTAGTTCTCTCCCTACATAGTTCACAAATGGTGCTGACTCACAGAGAGAGGCTTGGGTTTAGCTCCTCTAGAATTCTTTGAGTCTTCACCTTTGACACACTATGTAAAATTATTTATACGAGGACTATATTTTCCTTTAATTCTCATTAGGCATTATGAGAATCCAGTCTTATATTTTATTCCTTGATGATTGAATTATTTTGAATTACTAACATATCTCTTTTCATTTTAGTTGTTTTCATTTATTTTGACATGTATAGATTCCAAATAGTTGATGGTTTCCCTTGTTAAAAAAATAGTTCCAACACTTCAGGACAATAATTTATAAAATCATAATTTAAGAGCAGGTCAAATTAACTACCTTCTTTTTTACTTGTCAGGAAATTAATATCTAATTCTTTCAACAAACATTTATAGCAGGTCTCACATATGTTACACTGTGTTGTGGCCTGGAATTAATTGACTATATTTTTCGTATACTTTTCTTTTTCAAATACTTTCAATGGTGACTCAGTATCTAAAATATTTTATCTTGATATTTAAGTCCCAAATATCAGGACCCAAATTTCTTTTCTAGATTTATTTCCCAAGTGGCCCTTATGTGACTGCTCTGATCTAGATGAATTTGATTACCTGGCATGCTCTTTTTCTTCTTTGCTTTACACAGTCAGGAAAGCTCTCTCCTCATTTCTACCCACTGACACTCTTCTGATCCTGTGCGATCCAGCTCACATATCACTTCCTTCTTAGCATCTCTCCCAAACCTCTCCCACCAGGATTTCCTTTTCTGGTTTCCTTTATTTGCGTATGTTTCTGCTGCATTTCCTTTATTACTCTTATCTACTGGTGCCTCATCCATTTCTACCCTGTATTTGAGAAGACAGATTCATCTTTTCTGTCTTGGTATCTACCATGGTTTATAGTACAAAGGCACAGGCAATCCATACATATTTATTGACTAGCATTGTCCAAGTCATGTGACTGCTCAGTGATAGAAACAGAAATACAAACCAAATTTCTTGGGACCTAATCTAGTATAGTAGTTCAATAAAGTAAACTGGAATTCTTTTTTCATCTAAAGCTTAGTACCACTAGAAGGTGTGGTATGCATCATAAAAAGTTTTATTACATTCCAGATCTCTTCATTATGGTTACTAGCAGACTTCCCAGTTGTTGATCAGAAGTGGTATTTTCTGAGGAGAGAAAATGTGCAGCTTATTGGTACTAGTAGCCACTCTGTAAGTGCTCCTGGTCTCCTTGTGTCTCTTTATGAGTTTTGCATGCCCCTTGTTGGGTTTCCATGTGCTACACTTTTAAATCTGACCTGTACCTGCACTGCCCTTTGAGCCTGTCCTTGCACACTGGAGTTGTCTTGCATACATGCAGAAAACTGTCTAAGAGCCTAGGAATTTGTTTCCCTAGGGTGTGGCCTGTGAGTCACTGGCATGAATTGAGGTTGGTATGAATGACCAGCTACCTGGCCTCCGCTTATGAACAGACGAGGCATAATTTATGTTCCTGAGCTACTCTCCTACAGGATCAGGCATGGATATGTCTGTACCTGTGCCTTTGTCCAGATTCTTCCTCTCCCTTGTCCTACTCTACTCCCTTCTACTCCCTCACTGAGGCACTTTCTCAGTACATCACTTCTATATGAATCCTCACCCCAGCTTCTGAGGACTGTGTTGTGTACAAGACCATAGAAGACTAGGCAAGATTTAGGCTAGAGTCAAGTGGAAAATCTCATCTATGGGCAGCTTGCCTTCTTAGGCTACCTCTTTTGACCTGTGGTCAGAAATATGCAGCATTTAATATATATAGTAAAGATAATAGTACATGTGAGAACTAAGATCCTTTAAGTGTGATGTTAATATAGTTTCACATTTTAGCCTCATCTCCTGGCCTTTTGGCTGTCCAAATCCTTAGACAAAGAAAGTATTTGAGCATGGAGTGCTGTTGTTGCTGTTTTACGAAATGACATTTGACTCTGCCTACTTTCCTGAAGTGGAAAAGGTTATTACTACAGTAAAGGCAGCATTTGAGGACCAAAATATTGTAGAGCATAACACAGATAATTGACTATTGTTTTCAGTTTTCCAGCTTCCTCTGTTCACAGGACATGTTTATATTAGTATTGCCCAATCACAAAGGCACCTTGAATCAAAAATACAGCTCTCTCCCCTAGTACTCTCTTGTATATGGTTTATAGCACTTAGCACTTGCACAATTGCTGCTTTAAGGACTTGCTTCCCTTTTTCAGAATATGAGGTATCAGAGAACAAAGATATGTGTTTTTCTAGAACTTGGCACAATGATTGGCATTAAATATGTCCTGACCATACATAAGAACCTTATAAATATACTAAATAATTAGAGTGTGATTATGTTAGGTTTCCCTTCTCAGGACTAAATAGAGACTAAAGAGTTCTAGTTTAGGTTGTCCTTGCCATAGTATACAATGGTCACATCCCAGAGAAACTGGCTGCTTTAGCTCACTGTGTACTGCTTGCAACCTGTATTACCAGTTAAGTTTTAACAACAAGCCTCATGGAGAACTTAAGGGAGTCATAATTTCTCAAACCTAGCAAGTCATGGGGGAATGCCCAGGGCTCAGCCTTAGCGTTTACTAGCTTAAAAGAAAGAATTTGGCAGGGACTACATTTATGGTTCTCAAAATTACAAGAATCTGAATAGTGGATTAGTTTAGCACTCTTATTTCAATAGAAACAAGCCCCTATTTGAGGAGAATGGAGACCAGACACTGGGGGGAGTGGGGTGGGGGTGGGGGACTCTAGAAGATTGTCTCTGCCTTTGATCCATCCGTAACTTGGTAACTACCTGTAAATTGTCTTGAATATCACTGGAGCTAGATGAGTCTGAGAACTTTCTGTCTGTCATCATGTGCATGCCAATGATGGAGCCACCTGGCTGCAAGGTAGACCAGTAGACTGGCTTCTTTCTCTATTATGTGTGGAGGAATCATAGAACCTTTATGGAGACTGTCAACAAAATAACAATTTTCTGTGAGGATCAAGTATTTAGAAAATGATGCCAAGGGCAAAAGAAGAAAACTAGAGTTGTCTGTTTTTATTTATCTTTTACGCTACAGATCTGTGAAAGGCTTGTGAGGACTTCTATTTTTAATATTCTCCATTGCTCTATATCATACCTCAAAAGTTTAGATAATCTTTGGTTGCCACAGGGTAATTAGAAGCAACCCACTTCCTCCTCAGTCCAGTTTCCCAGATGTTGGGAGACAAGAATATGGGCTGAAGAGAAGATTAGGCAATGCTTTATATTCTAATTTATTGCTAAAGAATGATATTCTGTTTAGCAGATTGTGTAAGTGAATTTTATTCTCTGGTTCATCTTCAAAATGCCTTCAATGCTGTTAAAAGATTGAAATCATTTTATGCTTTATAGAACTACTGTCCACATCAAATTGATACATTCTTTAGTATGCTTACCATTTGCTAAATAATGTATACACCAGGATCCACATTTTATAGTCAAAGTTTGGAGAAAAGTCCACTTTTAATTTAATTTTCATTTTTTAGTTTTTTTGTAACATGGAAATCATACAAAAATTTACATGAGTCAGTGCTCAAAAAATACTGCTGTAATTTTATCACTAGCTTTTCTTAGTCCAAAATTGCCAAGGGGGAGAGTCCAAACATAGGTTTCCTGTTGGGTCCCTTGGGTAATGTTAATGTCTGACAATTGTCTTTTTAGTGATTAACTTTTTTTTTTAAAAAAGCCACCCACTAGAGAATTTGGGTATGAGTATTTTTAAAACAACTGTAAATTCATGAGTTAACAATGTAACGAATGAGCTTGTCAGCTACTATAGCATTTTATTCAATATATACTTATTGAGCACATATTATCTTTCAGGAGCTACACGCTGATTTAAGCCCAAATTTGACTCAAGATAAGTTTACCATTGTCTTTCAAACAGTATTACAAGAAATATGAACAAATACTATGTTTCAAAATGATCCTCCCTTTAAATACTTTTATTCCAGTGGGTTACAAATCGACTGGTTGTTAAGAAAAACCAAAAAAGTTTTGATAAAGAATTATGCAAAGTCGAGAATTACATCTTGAGTATCTGCGCTGCTAAACTTTTCCTCCTCGCCCTCCAGGGATAACCCAGGGCCTCACTGCGGAAATGCTCACTCATCGAACCACATTCCCATTACACACTGCTTTTTGACCTATTTTCCTCGATGCAGTAATTCATAGTTTATGTTGAAATGAATAAGTACATTTTTAACTTCTAAAAGTATTTATTAAGTATCCAAACATGCATTGTTATCATCTCATTCAGGAACTTGAATTAACCCAATCTTCTTTTAGCTTGTTTGTTAGAAGCACTAAGTAAACTGTTGCAATGGTATAAAGTAAGAATTCTTGCAAAACACTTAAATATATCATTTTTCAATTGAATATTGACTAGTAAAGTTTAAATCACGCTATTTGATGCTGGATTTAATAAAGGTGAATAAGGTGCTGATTCTGCCTTCTAGAAACTTGCAGTCCAAAAAGTGGACAAACTCAGACAAGTACAATATTATGTGCAGAGGAGAGAGAATGAGCTCTTCCTGGGAAGGATGAGAGGGAAGATGGGTCAGGGAAACTGACACCAGGAAGGTGGGAGGTAACATCAGAGTTTGAGCCATTTCTGGGAAGTTGAGTAAGCATTAGTCAGAAGGATTAGGTGAGAGAAGGTGTTACATACCTAAAGGTAAAAACTCCTATCATCAAGGAAGTAATGAACATAATTAACAGGTAAAATACTGTTGATACTAAAATTTACCTATCTAGAAAAGTATTTTAACAAGCCAAATAATATTAAAAAATAATTTCAACAGTATTTTATGCAAATATTTATTTCGGCAAGAAATAAGATTTCAAAATGGAAAAAAGATTCTCCAGAAAGCAATCACAAAACACTCCAACCCACAGGAAAACCCTAAAAACCAAACCAAACCAAAAAAATCCAAAAGTGCATTAACACTATAAATACAAACATATTTATTGCAGTGTTACTGTTGGTGACAAAGATGTAGAAATATTAAGAATGTCCATCGATAGAGGAATGGCTGAGTAGATTATCATCTTGCTTGCACCGTGGAATAATATGAAGTTTTGAGAAAGACTGAATTATAGTCTCAGTTGACTTAAAGGGTTTCCCACAAAGAATGATGGGTATGGAAAACATAATGTAGAAAAGTGCATATGATATGATCATATTTTTGTAAGAAAAAAATGACATGTACTTGTATAAAGTATACAGTATAAACTTGTTTATATATTTATTTACATAGGATTTTATGAGCATTAGTAAACCTATGGAGGATCCACACATGGAGACCACATCACTTCCTTTGGAGGTGGCTCACATTCAAAAGAGGGCAGAGGGGAAGGGGAAGAAGAAAAGGGAACAGGCTGGGAATGTGGCTGGGTGGGAGAGTGCTTGCTCAGCACCTGCAAGGTCCTGGATTTGACACCGGGTACCACAAAAAAATAATGAAAAATAAATAGATATAAAAGAAAAATTGGTGAAAGTATAGCAAAAATATATGATCACATTTATGCATTTGTACATATATGTGTAGGTATATATATTTGTATATGTAGTGTGTATTTAGAGATACGGACGTGTGTGGATATACATAGAGAGAAGCATGGAGAGAGAGAGGGAGAGAGAGAATGTTTTAAAAGAAAAGAAAAAGAAGTACAAACCGAGTGGCAATCCTGGAAGATTGGGCACCATACGTGACTCATCAGCACATTTGGAAGATTACGTAGAATTGAAGTACAGGATGGGGGTATGACTTGTTTTTCACTCCTTTGGTATTTGATCCTTCCATCAGATATCACTGGGA
This sequence comes from Dolichotis patagonum, assembly GCA_004027295.1. Lineage (NCBI taxonomy): Eukaryota > Metazoa > Chordata > Mammalia > Rodentia > Caviidae > Dolichotis > Dolichotis patagonum. The sequence continues at coordinate 23,742 of PVJX010009029.1, read as the reverse complement.
AATACTGGTGGGCTAGATGGTCTTCATTTTGAAGCTGACCTATACTTCTTCCTTAAAGGCGTTTCTAGCCTACTTCTTAGCACTGTCACTGACACAGAGGAAGACTTCCTCTGCACAGGAGGACATCAGTGGTCAGGTCTGGACTGGCAAGGAGCTTGGGCCTCTGGACAGGCAGGTCCATGTTTAGGAGTTTGATAGGCATCTGACCCACCGTGTCGTAGCCCTACTGGACTCCGCTCTTTTACCCTCCAGCCTCACCAGTCCCTTTGCCGAAGGGAGCACCTGCTATGTGCCTTGGAGGAAGGGAAAACCGATGAATGAGCAGCTCTTGTAGAGAACTTGAAACCAATGAACCAACGCCTTAATGTCTGCTTCTGTCCCCTGCCACCCTGAGTCTTTTGAGGAAAGCTCTTTTGTCTACTGGAATAATGAAAATACCCTTCATGGGTGTAGAGATATGTTTACTAAGTCAATTTTATATATTGTCTCCTGAATGTTACATCTTCTGCTGTCAGTGTCATAAATAAAACCGAGAACAACCATTGTCAGCCAGAACTCTGGGCTGAGAGGCAGGGAAAGGGACTGAGATATTCTGAGCCAGGTGACACCACAAATTTGTGAACACAGCTGGGAGAGCTGAAAACTACCTCCAGACAAGGGGAGAAGAGAGATGGTCTTAACATGAAATTTGATGACTGAAAAATCAGAATCGAAGGGAGGAAGGAAAGATGTGGACAAAGGTGTGAAAATAATCCAGGGACCAATACAGTAATGGAGGATGCCCCTGCCCACAGAAGTCTGGCTCTTTTGCTACGAGTGAGGAATAAAGGGCGTGTGCATGGTAAACCTGAGCCAGGACTGGGGCGGGAGATGGAACCATGCAGTAGTACTTTAGAATGAGTTCTCTCGAGACAGGCTGTGCTTGCAGCCTTGCCATGAACTCATTGTTAATTATTTAACTTCTTGATGCTTCAGTTTCTTTCTTTGAATAATGGAGATAATTATGTCTGTAACAGCAGGTTATTACAAAGATAAAGTAAATGTGGAGGTGTAAGCATTTATACTCCTAGCACATAGCATATATAAGAGCAAGATAAATGATAAGAAATAGAGAGATGGAGAGACTTTGTGGAGATGGGAATAGGATCTGGGGATGTGGAGAGATAAGAGGGCGAGCAGGGGAAGGGGAAATAAAAGGGATTGAGATGTGAAAAGTACATGTACCAATTTCCCATGATAAATGTATTTATTACGTATCATAAATATGTACTAAGTAGAAGAGGGGAGAAGATACAAGTAAGCAGATTACAGTAGGATCTGGGAATCCTTTTCCCTGGATGTATTTAAATGTTTTGTAAAAAGTGATGAAACAACAGAACATATAATGTTTGCCAGTTTCTTGTGAGAAGTCTCTTCTGCTCCAGAAAGAGAGATGGCTGCTGGTTGATTGATTTTTTTTTTTTTTTGCTAGAAAATAGTACCTCAAAAGAGTAAAGAAAGTTGGCACTGAGCTTGCCTTGCAAGAGAAAAGTGTCAAAAAAAAAGGCCTAGGTCAAGATAAACTGGGCATGAAGATCACCAGACATAACCATGCCCCCAAAATCTTGATTTTTGCAATAATTTTGGAGTTCTGGAGCTGTACCAGGTCCTACTGGGGGGGGGGGTACCTTCTGTAAGGCAGCACTGCAGGGCTGCCTCCAGCTGCAGAAGGAGGGAGACGCAGCTGTGCAGTACCAGATGTGTGCGAAAGGGTTAGAGACAGTGGGAAAGGACTTATATGGGCTAAAACTGATAGCATAGAAATGCCAGGTTCCAATTTGTCCCCATTTCAAGAACACAGTGAGTTAATGAGACTGGCTGCTTTCTAGAAGAGGGAAATTGTTATCATTGTTTTATGGCAGGAGCAGAATTTGTTTGTGAAAGTAGAGAAAAGGCCTGGAGTTCCTGTCATGTTTGTTATTCAGAGTGCTATCTTCTTAGACAAACCATCTCCCACAACGGTGGCCTTTGTTAAAGGACTGCTCAGGTCGGCTCATCTGTGCCTGAGAAGCAAAGTTTGAAGCAACTCAGAGAGGAGCAGGGCTTAGAGGAAAATGCTGAGCAGAGAAGAAAAACAAAACCCAGGAAAATAAGTGGCTCCAATCCTCTTAGCTGGTTGAAGAAAAAAAAAAAATCACAATACAAAATCGCATGCTTTTGAAAAGAAAAGAAAAAGCATGCAGAACAGAGTTATCTTTGAAAAGTACTTTCTGAAAAGCAGAATATGGAAGGGTAAGGAGTGCTTTAAATACATTCAGAAATGGAAAATGAATTTACTTTTAAAATTGTATTTATGATAAAAAACTAAACTTATTTTGTAAATGAATATTAATTAATATCATTTACCTGAAATTACTTGTAAAAACAAAGAAAGTGGTTGGGTTAAAAAAAAAACCCAAACAACAGGACCCAACATTGACAGGTAGAATTGAACATTAAAATGACTTTTCTGGAGCAGATCTGGAAATATGTATCAAAAACTTAAAAATATTTACACTCTTCTGCCCAGAAATTCTATTTCTAAGGCTGTATCATAAAGAAAGAACAGGAATCATATGCAAATATTTAAGTACATTCAAGCATGTTTGTTGCAATCTTGTTTTCAACAGTAAAAAATTGGAAACAATTTATATTTCCTTAAATAGGAAGTTTATTAAATAAGTTAGGATTCAAGCATTCCATGGATTCTGATGGGAAGACTAAACATAATAGTTTTTGATGAATATCTATTAATGTGGAAAATTCTCACAATTTACTGGCAATTCAATTTTTGCAGAAGTGATGCCTAATGGCACATGGCTGTAATCCCAGCACTCCGGGAGGCTGAGGCAGGAGGGTCACAGGCTTGAACCCAGCCTGGGCAGTTTAGCAACTTAATGAGATTCTATCTCAAAATTTAAAAAGTGCAAAAAGTCCCAGGAATGTAGTTCAGTGTGAAGGCCCTGGATTCAGTCCCCAGTACTACACACACACACACACACACACACACACACACACAAATCTATATCTCATCTGTACCTATATCAGAAGGTCTCCGTGGTAGCAGTTGGAATCAAAGACTTATGAATCCTCCTTGACTCATGCATTTGAATCTATAGAAAGGAGCATTTTAACACCCAAAAGCAAGTAAGGTGTGATGTGGGAGATCGGAAAATAAAAGGAAAGAAGAAATTCATGCCTACCACATAGTCCTGTTTTCCTAGCTCTGGTCCCCAACTGGGCATTTCACAGTTTAGATATTTTCTTCCTGTGCTGTAGACTGAGTGTTTGTGCTCCCCATGAATTAAAGTGCTAAAGCCCTCGCTCTTACTGTGATGGTATCTGGGGATGGTGGCTCTAGCAGTCAGGTTTACATGAGGTTGTGAGAATGTGGTCCTCCTGATGGAATTTATCACTTAAGAGAGGAAGACAGAAAAAGGGAGAGACAGACAGACAGACAAAGAGAGACAGAGACAGAGACAGATCTCTCTCACTCTCTCCAAGAAAAGGCGGAGCTGGGGATTTAGCTCAGCGACATGAGTGCCTGCTTGGCAAGCTCTAGGTCGTGAGTTCGATCCCCAGTACCAAAAAAGAAAGAAAGAAAAGAAAGGGCAGCCAGGAAGAGGGAATTTGCCAGAACCAGCCATGCTGGCATTGTCAATTGAGACGTTCATCTGCTACCCATTCTACTTCCACATGTTTAGGTAACTGTTACACCCTACTTCTTAGTTCCAAAATCCGTTAGTTAGCCTGTTCTTCCATAAGAAAACACCATAGGATAGATAGTTTAAGCAGCTATTTACTCCTGGGAAATGACTTCTTTTTCAGTAAATTTACTCTTTCACAGTACCAGGGGTTGATTTAATACATTCAAGATGCATGTGACTGATGATGGATATGATGTGCATCTCTGCTCATAGCTACCCTGGGTATAATACCCCAGGGTTGTTCCACAGTGGAAACCCAAGAAGCAGACTCTTATCCTTGATCAGAGTTTAACTGTGTGTGGTGCCCACGCCCCCTCTGCACACAGGTTACCCCATATGCGTGTCCATTTGGAGCAGTAGCTAAAGGGCCAGGAGTACGCATACACACTTGTTAATGGCAGCTATCTCTATGCGGCGGAATTGTAATTAACTTTTATATTCTTTTAAGAATTTTAATGTATTTTTAATATTTTATTTAGCAAGCACATATTGCTCTTATAATAGGGATGAGATGCTACCTAAATTTAAATATATGGTCTGAGCTGGTAGATCTCAGAATAGGGTTAGTTTCCTAAGAAAAGCAAGGATCTGACTTTGCTTCTAAACTAGTATGTGATCTCAGGCAAGTCGTTTCATCTTCTGAGTCTCAGTTTTCTGAGCTGCCTGAGCCACAAGACTCATAAAGTTCCTTCCAGCTTTGACAGTTAGAGATTGAACTGTTAGAGAGTTTAGTGAGTTTCCTTTCCAAGAGTGAAGGAAAGGAGGGTGATTTGAGGAGATTATAGATTCTAGGTGCATGTGATAAAAATCTTTAGTGTTCATCAAGCAGAAAAGTAGTTGTAGTATCTGAGATTTCTATTCTAATTTTTCCCTTTAGATCAGAACACAAATGCCTTTCAAAGGAAGAAGCTCATCCTTTATTTGGGAGACATGAATGTCATAATTATTAGTTTTCTACTAACAGGCATATCGTGACTGCTTATTGAGAAACCCCTTAAAGGTGGTGATTAAGCTAAAGTAGATTTCAGAGTCATCCAAACACTTCTGGGAAATGACTCACTCTTCAGTAAACATTTCTAAACCACCTTTACCTATGATTTATTTCTAAATAAAAGTTCTAAGGTATGAAGGTACCTATACTGGTCCCTGTCCCCAGAATTGCCACAGCCTTGTCCGTATTATTTGATCAGAGTCCTTTTTTTTTTTAAATAAAAAAGAACCTCCACAAATTCTTCTTAAAGATAAAATCTCAATATACAGACGCTTGAACATTTATTTGATGACATGGTGTGTTTATATTGCTAAGAATATTTAAAAGCTTTACAGAAATGCTAAATCTTAAAATACGTTGAACCAAGTGAAGGATAAGTTATAGTACTAGCCTGGAATCATGACCAGAGATTAGTTTACCTGTGTTATTGATGTCTTATAAATGTGTTTAGAATGCTGAAAACTCCTGTTTTTAAAAGTGTCTCTAAATGTGATTCACACTGTAGTAATGTTCACTACAAATTTTGGAATCAGTATTCTATCACTCCAAACAATTATTTGTTTTCATTTTTCTAAATTGCTCTCCGGAATCTATCTGTATAGGTATGTAATTTTCATGGACTTATGTCCCATAGCTGACATGTCTTGGGGTCTTGTTCTTTACCCCCCACACTGTATCTGGGAATTGCCTCATAGTCTTTATAAATGACCAGTTGTATTGGTTGTATAATATTCCACCAAAAAGATAGGTACAGGTATGTGTTTGGTGATGTCCCCACCCTTCTCACCCCCATGGAAAGACTGGGAAAGAAGGGAACACCAGGGAAAAGAGAAGTGGAACGAAGAGTGGAACATACAATTTAATCACTAAAGAGCAATTTTGCCTGCTCCAAAATATTTCCTAGTTATTATCACTGTCTGTATTTTTAGATGAAAAAATAGAAGTCATTGAGGTGAAGTTTAAGCGTCTGGCCAAAGGTCAAAATGCCAGCCTGCAGTGGAGCAGGCCTGAGAGCATCTGTCTTGATTGGCTCATTGCACCAGAAGTGATCTCTTCCAGCCAACACTTCACAGCCATTTATCTGGAGTGGCCTGCTCCCCCAGGTTGGGTTGACCTCCTAGGAGACAGGTCACAAGCAAGATTTCAGGATGGTGCTTTGCTGCTGCTCCCAATCATGACCCCTCCCCTCAGACCAGAAGGGCAGGCTACTCCAAAAGTTACAGGACATCTATTGACTTCTTCTCAGGGCTAGGCTCATCCTTCCCTCGCTGCCCAACACTTTGCTCAGCCAGTAGGAAAGAATGCAATGTCTTATGACTCTGTGGGACTCTATAAAGTAGGAAAAAGTGCTTGACAAGGCAGAATAATGTGAAACGTGGGATAGCTAGGGTTGGCTTAGTGCTGTTGACTCCAAGGTTCTATTCCAGGGGGCCGCTGATAGCCTGGATGTTAGGAAAGGGCATCTCCTCCAGGTGGGTACAGTGCATGGTGTGGGAAACACCAGTGTAAGTGGAACACAGGCTGGATGTCAGTCTTGTATCTATCCTTGGCTGGGCGTCTTTATGAGCAGTGAAAGACTTCCACAACTACATGTGAGTAAGCTATCCAACTAACTTGAGCAAGTTGCTTAATCTTTCTGAGCTTTGGTTTCCTCATCTGTAAAACAGGTTAAATAATAGACTTACTTTCAGGGTTGTTAGGAAGTTAAATGAGCTACAGCCTATAAAATAATCAAGCTGGTGCCTCTCAGTAGTATGCAGGTTTTCAATAAAACGGTAGCTGATATTGTTAATTACTAAAATTACACAGGCCATGTGATTATTTTCAGTTAAGTGATTTTTTTTAATAAAGCAAGAAAAGTCTGTATACTTTTTCATACTCTCTTGATTAGCCTGATCTGCTTAGAAATGTATTTCATAAGTGAGGACAATTATTAAAAAGGGAGGCAAGATTCTCAGTGGATTATTGGTACATCATCTTAATTTAAATGTTGTTGTTCCTTTTAGTTGGACCATCTGAAGGAGGAATATCTGATATGAAATTTCTAATTGCCTGTTTAGTTTAAGAGAAGATCACATTTCTAAATCCACACCCTGACACGCCCATGCCCTGGTAGAGCACTTCAGTTTCATTGGATGTCTTGGGGATTGGGACAGACAACCTCATTCAAGTTACTTGTTAGTGAATTCTTGTTCTACTCTTGTAGGGTGAGTGATACCAGTGAGTAATTCAGAGACAAACACTGAGGAATGTGTGATTTACATAGGCTCATAGATGAACCTCCTGAACTGGTTTTTTAAAATTAAAAAAAAAAACTGTCTTATAGTCCTTTAGGCCAGGTGAGGCCCCAGCTTGCTCAGTTGGCAGCTCTGTGCCCACCCCCCAGGACCAGATGCAGCGTTTCATTATTGAAGCCTCTCAGTTGGAAGAGACACATATAATTTAGCCCTGGGAGTTTTGTTTTTTAAAATACACTAACAGTAAGTAGAGTAGCATTTTGTGTGTTCTTGAAGTTACCTCAGGGCAAGAAGGAACTGTCAGCTTGCCTAAAAGAGGAGGACTTGCCTTTTCTAGGTGAACTTGCACTGTCTTTCAAAGAATTCGTCTTTCAGAGTTTACTATATCTGCTTTGAATGGAAATCTATAATTCTTAAATAACTCTTTGGTTTCCTTTCAACTTTTGTTATGAAACATTTTATAATCTAGTAATTACTTTGATTTTAAAACAATCAACCATAAATATATCACTCAAGAACTCGGTTAAAATTTTGAGGGAGCCCGGCACGGTGGCACCTACTTACAATTTCAGTACTTGGGGGGCTGCAGCAGGAGGATCACAAGTTCAAGGGCTACATAATGAATCAAGGCTGGTCTGAACTACATAGAGAGACACTGTCTCAAATGTTTGTTTGTTTGTTTTTAGTGAGAGAAGTCCATTTCAGTTATTGTTGCAAATACAAACAAAAATGAGTGAAAATCTTTGCAGCAAAACTTTAACAGAGAGAACATTTAAAAACGCAGTTGGCCGGGTGTAATGGCACACACCTATAATCCCAGGACATCAGAGGCTGAGGCAAGAGGATTGCTGCGAGTTTGAGGCCAGCCTGGGCTACATAGTGAGAGTCTGTCTCAACAAACAAACAAACAAATGAACAAACCTCAGTATTAAGGTGATGAGAAATTAGGTTGTTAACAGTTATAGTTGTTTTTCACAGAGTCAAATGAAATGGAAACAAATTGGGGACAGGGAACCCAAGTGTGTACATCTCTGCCTGTGGAAAGGTGCTTCAGCTCACCACAGACTTGATTCAGGCCAGAGCTGTTGGCAGGCTGGCGACTCCTTCAGCTAGGTGCAGAAGTGAATGCTGCAGAGTACGACTGGTTGTTCAGGCAGAGGTGAAGAATTTAGTGGCTGGCCAGAGACAAAGATGGGGGAGGGTAGCTGAGGAAGTTAGAAAAGGAAGGCATGCTACTGTCTGCCTCCTTTGGCCACCTCCCACCCTCCCAGCTCTCACACTGGTCTCTGCTGGCCGGAAATGCTGGTCCAGAGCTCACACAAAGCATCCGGTTTCTAAGCATGGGGTTTTAGGAATCTACACAACAAGCACTAGGTTTTGGAACCTCACTGTGTTTCAAAACTCAACTCATTTTTTTGTATTTAAAGTCAAGGCAGCTGCAAGACTCCCAGGAGAGTCTGGAAGCCGTCTTTGTCATAGAACATCGTAATGCAGTGTGCATGGCAGTGTGACCCTGTTGGCTTCCACAGCGTGAGTCAGCTGAGCCCTGGGCTGTGTTGATTTTAGGTATAACTATTTACAAATGACTTTTATATACATGATCTCATTTGACCCACCCAACAGCCTTGAGGAGAGTGCTTCAGAAACAGGCACTCAGTCATCATCAGTGTTTTGGGAGCTGAGTATAGTGATATACATCTGTAAGGCCAGCATTTAGGAGGCAAGCTGAGGCAGGAAGGTTGCTGGGAGCTCAAGGCCAGCCTGGGCTACATAGTGAGTTCAAGGTCACCCTGAACTAAATAGTGACATCCTGTCTCAAAAAAGCCAATAATAATAACAATAAGTATGTGTTATGGGCTGAGTAGGGACAAGAACTCAGGTCCTCTAGGAGTGCTGTACTCTACAGGTGACCAATGCATACTTGCAGCCACCTGATGACCATATTTTACAAAATGTGTTAGATATTTGTTGGATCTCTGAGTTTCTAGTTCGCATCTCTCAGTGTTACATAATGGTCTTCACTAATGGTGGTGACTGTGGATGTGGAATGTTATCGTATGCTGGGTTCTTGAAGAACTTTATCCTCCAGATAGACAAAATGTAGTTTTTCTAAATCTTTGCTTTTAAAACAGATCTGATCCTTCCTTACATCTGCCAGCTTTCTCATTCTCTATTTTACATTCGGAGCACAGAGAATCTAGACAGAAGTAAGAAAGAAATGAACACTTAAAATTGATAAAGTTAAGTCCTGAGGCCCAAGAATGACTGAAGTGAGAGATGAGGGCAAGAGGAAGCAAAAAGAGTTCAGATGTGTTGTATACAGGCACCGACTCCCCACAGTGAATATAATTATATTACAAACATTTATAAAAATAAAAATATAAAAAGAACGATCGAAGTGATATCCACTTAGACATTGATGAGCTAGCCACACATGTGGCACAGAAGAATGCATGAGGAATATTTTTTTTCTTTGTTGCTGTTACCAGATGAATTTTACATCTTCCTGCAGTGCTGGAAATCAAACCCAGGACTCACTTGCACTAACTATGAGCTCTACCTCCTGTCTACATCCTCCAGCTCAGAATCGTTTTATTTCTTATGCCAAAACTGAAAACCTTACAGAATGTAGGCTCTTACTAACATGTTTGGTTATTTATCAGTGTTTACCAGAGTCACAAAGGGTTTCAAAATAGAGAGGCTCAAACTCAACCTTAGACTTACTTTCCAGAGTCTTTGGAAGGGGATTTCTGTTTAAAATTTTTCCTAACTAATTTGGATTGTACCAGAGTTAAGAGTCAATCAGTGCACTGAACTCACCATCTAAGGACAGCTCAAGAAAATAGGCCTAAGCAGAAAGCAGGAAATGCCCTCTAGTGGCCAAATGAAGCCATCTCTGTCCTCCATGGTGTTGGACCCTGGGACCCATGGCAGGGTTAGAGCAATGGAAGAAATACCTACTGTAAGCCACACATCCTCAAACTTAAATTCTGGGACTCATGGGTGCAGGAACCACTTGTTCTTGTCTTGCTCTTGAAGGCACCCAGGATAATGCCTGGCCCATTGTAGAGTAAGATCTAAAACTCAGGCTCAGTATTATGAGTCGTCGTGCCATCTGGTAGAATCAGAAGGATCTCATACGACCTATGAGTCTTAGATGGATCTTCCATGCCCAGAACCACACTGGCTCAATTCAGCTGGGCATTCCTATTCAAGCTGACTATAAATTTAGTCCACCACAGCTGGGGCTATATGAGGCTAACATACCACTGTCAGTCCCATCTGTCCAGGGTCAGATGTTCTGTATTCATCCATCTCCCATATTCCTTAGGTGAGGGTTACTCTTTCACCAATGAGATAAAGAGGGGCCAAACACAACATCTATAAAAAGTATCGACCAAATGTTTGTTAATTGAATGAATGAATGAGACCAAACGCTCTCAACAAGTTTAGATAGCTTCCTCTTTTTTGAGTTATTATCTATCTGAATAAACTCTAAAATGAATATAGGCACAAGTGAACAACTCGATGAATGTATTCATGGCCTGTTAGGGCTCTAAGAGACCTTAGAAACCTCCAGAATTTGCCTTCTCATTTTATTTGTAACTATTGCCCAGACAGAATCATAAATTCCCCAAAGAAAGAGGTTATATTTTATTTACTTCAGATCCTCTTAGCTCAGCACAGAACTGGTATATAGTACATGTTTGATAAATGAATGAATGAATATATAGAAATTAATGTAATTTCCCTGTAGTGCACACTGACGGCACCACAAGAATTCAATTCTAAATTTCAAATTAACAAATACTTACCAATGTCTTCCATAAGGTATTGGGTCTTTGTAGATGTTCTGAAGGTGAAGGTGGACCTTAAGGCTGGGATTCTAAAATTGAAAAAGACATAGCCCTTGCCCTTAAAGAGCATATCCTCTTCAATGGCACTGTCCAACATGTGGCTGTTTGAATTGAAATCAGTTAAAGTTAAAAATTCAATTCCTCAGTCACATTAGTCACATTTCAAGTGTTTAATAGCTACTTTCTGGCTAATAGCTACCATATTGGGCAATACAGATAACAGGATTCTTTGATCACTGAAGAAAGTCCCATGGTATGGTGCAGCATGTAAAAAGTATGTAAAAAGATGCAGTATGTAAAAAGATGTCATGAAACCTGGTAATTTAATATAAGGCAGCAGGTGATTACGGAGGGGCAAATTAGTTGTTATGGAGCCAGGTGTTTCAGAATCAGCCTCCAAGTTCTTTGAGAACTAAAGGTCTTTGACTCCTTGGTCTTGACATAATGCCTGACTTATGAAAGATTCTCTAACCATGATCACTGAATGAAAACAAACTACCTGCAACAGTAGTAATTTCCCCTTAGCATTTCATTAATAGAGAAGTGTAGATTATATTACTGTCATCAGGTGGGGTCTGAGTAAGTTCTCCCCAAAAAGGAGATGGAGACCTTAAATACCCCCACCAAAGGAGTAGACTCTCGATTGTCGCAAGAAAGAAAAGGAAATGCATACTCAGAAAAAGTAAAATGCAGGCCTTCAGAAGAGGTGCATGCTATTATCTGAGTCTGGGAGCATTTGTATGTTTTGGGGGTATGTCTGTCTTCAAGATGATCTAGGGTATGTATTCCTAGTAATCTGTCAGGCACCCATTGGTGGGCTAGGTTAGAATGCCATTCGTTGTGTGTGTGAGGTTAGAGATCTGTATCCACTGTGTTCTCAAAGGTGGACTTTGCAGAATTTGTAAATTTGTAGTATTGAAGGGAAAGTACAGCTTCTATGTACAGGTGAAAAGCATCTGCCCAGTTTATAGAAGAAAAGCACACTGTTCTAACGTTCAGGTTTAGTGTATTTTTAAAACTCTTAGAATTTGAGAGGGTGTACTATTCCTATTAGTTCATGGGGAGAAAATGTGAGTCTGGGTCTTGTATCTTGTAATCTGAGCAACTATTTCAAAGATAACAATATATAATATATTTTAACAATATTATATATTATATATAGTTTAAATATATAACAATATATATGAAATATTGTGATAACAATATATAATTCCCTATCATCTTGTTTTGCAATCCTGTGTCATTTATATTGTTTTGTTTTTGCTTTTACTGTCTTTTAGTCTCTTTAAAATAAAAAAAGATAAAAAGTTTTAAAAAAAGTTTCTGGAAGGGAAAATGGGTGTTTTAACCTTGGGTAATTGTCCTAAAGGTGAACTTTTCTTAAAAATATAATTTTGTTTATTTCATTTTTACCTATCTATAGTCTTTCAATCCTACTTCAATAAGACCATCATCGAGTCACAGCCTAGCTTGGTAACATTCTAATATTCTGCTGAATTTGTTCCAGATTTTATATTTATTTTAGAGGGTCCTAAGTCTTCGCCCTGTTTTTCTGTATACCTTGTCAAAACCCCCTGTACCTTGAATTTGGGGTTTGCCAATTTCATTCATGGTTTTATATTCTTTCTATGTAAGATATATCAGTACACAATGCAGATTATTTTTCATATATAGATTACACTGTACACTTGTTCCTACAATTTTCTTTTAAAAATTTTATTAATATTTTGAAGTCGTACTCATGTTGAAACATGCAGCGCTAATGAATTTCTTTTAATTGCTACAGGTTACTTTATTGTATTAAATACACAAGTTATCTATTTTATCTTTGACGGAACTCTGAGCTGTTTCCAATTTTTGTACCGGGGATCAAACTCATGACCTTGCACTTGCCAGGCAGGCGCTTGTGCCACTGAGCTAAATCCCTGGCTTGTTTCCAATTTTTACAATTATCAAGAGAGTTGTGATGAACATTCTTTAAGTGTTTTCTTATACAAACTTGCAGTTTATTCCTAGAAGTAATGCTGGCAGGCCTGTAGTTACGTAGACCTTCAACTACTCAAAATATTGACAAGTTGATAGCCGCGAGGAAGGTCCAATCTGTATTCCCATTAGTATTGTCTGAATGCGTTCATTGTCCTACATTCTTGTCAATATTCAGTGGTGTCAGGCTTTTGTTTTATGCCAATCTGATAAGGTGAAGTGAGGTAGTATAGAAATTCCAAGAATGTTAAAGATGTAAGAATAAGGCAAAAGATGCCTGTCTTGTTGTACCCTGGCAGTGGAGTATGACAGGAACAACAGAGTTATTGGCTTTTTATACTGTGATGAGAAAATTGGTGCTAGCACCAAAATGGTGATCAACATTCAAAATAAGCAAAACTGCATGAGACATGTATAAGACAGAGTTACCACCCTACATCTTCTTGTCATTGCTAGGCATAAAGTCAGAGAAATTTTAAAATAGGATTTGAGAATTGGAACACATTCAGTCAGCACGCTTACTCTGTTACATATTTCTCCTAATAAAGACAGAATTTATTTTCTTGTCTGTCCCATTAGGTACATTTTTGGCTCCTAGCACTTCACTTCTTTGTTTAAGCCAATTTCTAGTGGAAGAAATTATCAGAAAGTCAGGAGCTGTGCAAAATATGTATCTATTGGTGGGAAATCTTAGCAAGCTGAACTATCAGCTTGACAAGAAGTTAAGTAATGCGTGTAGGCAGTATCTTGAAATATTTGCTTGTGGCTAATTCATGTAGATACTTTAATTGCTTCAAGCACAGAACATAATCCCATAATTTAAGAACATATTAGTATTTGATCTTGTAGAGATTTTCTAGTTTGATTCTAGCTAATACCCAAGGGACTAAAACAAACCTGTTTAGAAGGGCGTTGGAGCCCAGGGCAGTGGGAAACACCCCTGGCTCCAGTTCCCTAAAGTGGTTCTTTGATGGAAATAATGTACTGTACTGGTTTTCTTAACAACCTTTCATTATGGCTGGCATCCTCATGGGAAATTTGAGATACTGCTGATTCTTCCTCTGTGAAATCCCTCCCTGAGTAATAACTTGAAGTTTTTAAAGTGATAAAAGATCTGAGAATATTTTCCTTGCTTCTTCATGTGAACTACAGTGTCGTGACAGAAAGCGAATCAGTTAGACTCCGTGCAGCCAAACGAGATCAGCAGAAATATTTGAGGTGAAAGCTCAGCTGAGCTAATTGTGTTCCACGTACTAATCTGTATCCAACCCGAGGTTTTCTTTTTCAGAAAGGAAGATTTATGTCACCAATCGTGTTCTTTGTAGATGGTGGCATTCAGAAAAATTGTATCTTCTTGAAATAATTGCTCATTCAAGAAAACTGGCCTGTTAATTTCCTCCATGAGTTTTAGAATTTGCAACAAATTTGTTTTACCCTGGTTTGAGGTAAAAATGGTTGATTATAAAAAGCTGATAAATGTTTTTTCCTCAGGAGATGAAGGGAAATTTTAATTGTAGTTCCTTTGGAGAAGCATGTATTATAAAAGTGTAACATCCACAAACTAAAGGCTACAAATATGATATTAAAGTTAAGAGTTTGGTGCTGGGGATATAGCTTAGTGGTAGAGCACTTGCCTATATGTACAAGGCCCTAGATTCAATTTCCCACACTGAAAAAGGAAAAAAAAAAAAAGCTAAGAGTTTTGACAGTAAACTATGTAAGACCAAATCTTCTTCTGTCATTGGGCAATTTGTTTATCTTCTCTATATCACTTCATCATTTGTATAATGAGGAAAAATTGTTCTAAAGATTATATGGGATTCATGAATTCAACAAACATTTATTTTTGATTTCTCTCTCTCTCTCTCTCTCTCTCTCTCTCTGTATATTTATATGTGTATGCTGTGTATATATGTGTGGTACTGAGGCCTTTTCACAGTACCTAGGGCCTTTGCACAGAGCTACATACCCGGCTATTTGTAGTTTTTAAAATAGGATCTTGCTAAACTAGTAAGTTGCCCAGGTTGGTCTTAAACTTGCTGTCCTCCTCCCTCAGTCTCCCATTATGCTGAGATTACAGAGGAGCACCTTCACATCCAGCTGCATAAATTTTAAATGACTTCTGCCTGCATTTTCACCAGATGCTGAGGATAAAGAGGTAAATAAAACAATGACTCTTTACTCACATTCTGGTGGCTCACAGAAACAAATAAATAAATGAACACATTTATTTTAATTGGCTCTAAAGCATTAGAATGAATTTAGAAGAGGAAACTTCACCGAGAAGGTAACTTGTGAGCTGAGATGTGACCGATGTTAGGGAGCCAGCTTGAGAGGCATGCACCTGCGATTCCAGCTGGGAGACTGAGGCAAGAGGATTGCAAGGTTGAGGCCAACCTGGGCAATTTAGTGAAAATCTGTCTCAAAGTGAAGAAAGTTAAAGGGCTGGAGATATAGGTCAGTGGTAGAGCTCTTGCCTAGCAATTATGTTGTCCTGGGTCCAACCTCCAATACCATAAAAGAAAAAAAAGGAGCCAGCACTGTGTAAAAGGTGCGTTGAGAGGAAGAGAGATCCAAGGAGAAGGAAGAGCAAGAGAAAAGCCCGAGGCTGTGCACTCAAAGAACAGAAAGATGGTCAGGGTGCCATAGTGATATGACAAAGTCCTAAAGGTGATTCAGACTACAGCGACGAGTTTGGGTTTGTTCTATTCCCAGGTTCAATCCTAGTACCACACACATACACAATGGGAAGCCAGTAGAGTGATTATGTTGTTATTTTACTAGGTATATTTGGAGGCATACAACATAAAATGCGATGTTTTGATACACACAGCAAAATGCCTACACCAGTCAAACAAATTTACAAATCCATCACCTCCCATAGTTACCTTTGCGTATGTTAAGAGCACTTAAAAGGTACTCTCAAAAAATATTTAGGATACAATACAGTATTGTTGACTGTTGTCATGATGCTATACACTAGACCTGTAGAGAGTTTCATCTACCTAACTACAAGTCTGCACGCTTTTATCTACCACTTCCTATTCTCCCCTATCATGTTCCTGTTAAATATAGTATATGCCTCTGTCTCTGTATCTCTCTCTTCTCTTGTTTCTGAGCACATCATCTTACCAAAGCTTCTTTCACCCAGGGGCAGCAGGATCCAGTTGAATACAGTTTTTCTCGAACTTCTGGAACTGAGTTTATCATGCTCTATTTGGAGAGACAGTACCAACCATGTAGAGGGAAGTTACTAGTGATGTACACAGTATTGTTGCCACAATGTTGGGCAAATAGTAAGTAGTCATAAGATATTGGTTAGTGGCTGTTATAAAAATTATTTATTTTTTAGTTGTATTAGTTGGCCTTCCCATCACTTGGACAAAGTACCTGATACCTGCAACTTGAAGGAGAAGAGATGTATTTTCCTTGTTGTTTCGGAAGGCTCAGTCCATGGTGTCTGGCTCCACAGCAAAAATGGCACAGCAGAAGGACATAGCAAAGCCCAGCTTCACAAGTCATGGCATTCAGGAAGTAGCAAGACAGAAGGGAAGAGCCAGAGAGAAGGTTACATCTGTCCAGGACAAAGCTTCAGTGTACCTCTCCCAACCAGGCCCTGTCTCCTAACAGTGCATTTAACTATGAACTCATCAATGTACTGATCAATGTTGATTCCCAGGGCTCCATGATACAATCATCCTCTAAAAGCCCCTTCTCTGAACTTTGGACTTTTGGGGGATATTCTAGATCTAAACCATAACTTTCCATCCCTGGGCCCCAGAAGCCTCATGTCCATACACAAAATAAATTCAGTCCATTTAAAAAATGGCCAAAGTTTTAACAGTTGCAGCATTGTTCAAAAATTCAAGTTCAAAGTCCCCTTAGGACTCAGGCAAATGTTTTTTGTAAGTCCCTGTAAAACTCCAAAAAAAAAAAAAAGTTATATATTTCCAACATACAATGACGGGTTAAATATTCTCATTCCAAGGGAGGAATAGGAGGCACAGAAAGAAACAGACCACAGTAAGATCAAAACCTGCTGGGCAAACTTTAAATCCTGTAAATCCATCTCCAGCACCACGGTGTGATGTGAGACGTGAGCTCCAAAGGGTTTGGGAATCACTGCCTCTGCAGCCTTGCTGGTTGCACTCCACACAGCCTTTCTCTTGAACTGGCTCTGTTCACTGCCTGCAGTTTTGCATGGCAGATGCCTCACATTCTTGGTGCCTTAGCTATCTGGGTATTTACCGTAGCTTTGGCTTCACTTTTACTATCTGTATGCACTACCTTCTTAGGGGACCCAGGCAAGGATTGTGACCCTCTCGCACCACATTTCCTGGCTTCCCAGGTTTTCTTTTCAAATCTGGGTGGAGCCAGACATGGTGGCACACGCCTGCAGTCGAGCTCTTGGTAGGCCAAGGAAGGAGGGTTGCTGTGAGTTCAAGGCCAGTTTGCGGTACATGGTGAGATTCTGTCTCCAGTAAGATAAAAAATCAAATCAAGTCTGGATGGAAGCCTCCATGACTATAACCATGGCATTCTGCATTCATGTAAAAGCACCACCTTGTGGATGATACCAAGGTCTGTCTTCTTGTACCGTGACTGTAGTGACCTTCTGAGTGCCTGGATGGTTGAACTTGAGGTTAACATCCCTAGATGGCCTTGAATGTGCAGGGTGCCCTGGCGTTCTTTTCACAATGTAAATTCTTTCAAAAAAAGTTTACACCTCTGAACCTGTGATGGGTGTGATGTGGCCAGTTCCTGAGATGCCTTCAAGAAGCCATCTTTCCTATTATCCTGATGAAAAGTACCTGATTTTTTTTAATGAAGTGAATCCATTCAGCAGTTACACTCTCCTTGACCCTAATTTACATGTAATTCTTTTCTGACTAAACTGCAAATTTTGTAAACTATTCTGCTCTATTTTTTGGTCCCAATTTTCACTGCAGATCTGGCTAAAAGGAACCAATAGTACCCATGCCACAGCTTCAATATTCTTCTTCCTTGAAATTTCCCCCACCAGATAAACCAGTCTACTACATTTAATTTTAGCCTCATACAAAGTTTTAGGACATGACAAAATGTAGACACATTTTTACCGCAAATGACCTCAGTATAGTTCCAGAGTCCTCAGTCTCTTCTGAAACCTCATGAGCCTGACTTGTATTGTCTGCATTCTTAATAGCTTCTGATATTCTGAGCTCCAACCAGAGCCATCCATTAAACTCTGTTTGCAGTCTTCTAGGCTTTCTCTCAGTTCTCCAAACTTTTCCTAGCTCATCCCACAAACCAATTCCAAAGAATTATGTAATCATTCATAATTCATAGTCAATCAGCACATCTGCAACATCACTTTTCTTGGTACCAGTTATTTTGTATTAGCCTGTCTGTTACTGGGACAATCTGCTAGATAAAACTTAAAGGAAGACAGATGTATTTGGCTTGGAATTTTAGAGGGTTCACTCCATGGTCGGCTGACTCCAAAGCAGAAACAGCATGACAGAAAGGCATGGCAGAGCAAAGCTTCTCAGTCCAGGGTAGTGAGGAAGGGAGAGAGAAGGAGTGAGACAAGATGAGGGAGGAAGAGGACAGTAAGAGGAGGAGAAAGAGACAGCCAGGGACAATAGCACACCTTTCCTGGTCACACCCCAGTGATCTACCCCAGCCAACCAAGACTCACATCCTAACAGGACATTCAGCTATAAATTCATTAGTGAATTAATCCACTGATGAGTATAGTGATCCAGCAATCAAATCATATTCCAAAACCCCCACCTCTATATACATGGGACTTTAGGGAAATATTTTAAATCTAGATCAAAACAATAGTCATATAAATAAAAATTTTGAAATACAAGAAGTATAGATGGAAAATCTTTCACTCACACTAATATATATATATATAAATTATATATATAATATATATATAAACTGCTAAGAAGGAAATATATATAGTTCCTTCTTAGCAGTTTCTTTTATAAGGAACTTCCTTGTGTGTGTGTGTGTGTGTGTGTGTGTGTGTAAAGGTGTTGCTGGGAACTGAACTCAGGGTCTTGCATGTGATAGACAAGTACTGCACCACTAAGCTATGTCTGCAGCCCTCTTATTCTTTGTATGCTTTAAAAAATGAATACATAATTGCCCGTTGTAAAGATGAGCTATTTTAATTTAGACAGTTCATACTGATGGACAGTTAGGTAGTTCCCAAACCTTTAAATTAAATGTCCTCTGCAGATACCATTTTTGCTCAGGAGTAAGTGCATATTATTTTAAAAAGATAAATTGTAACAATACTCAAATTAATTAACTGATATTCAAAAATACAGATATAAAAAGGATAACCATTCTCTTATCAAGTTGTCAAGATGTTTTTAAAAATATAATGCCAGGTATTAGGTCATGGGAAAATGGGTACTCTTGTCCACTGCTTGTGGGAAGATAAATTCATTTTTTAAAAAAAGAAGAAAAGCTTTAAGAATTGTATCTATCTTTTGACCAGGTAATTTCACTTCCTAAGAAAATATTAAATTTTTTTTGATAAAATATTCATAGTAAAATGTATTTAGTAAAAATAATAATATTTTGTTGCTAGGTTTCAGCTATCAGAAGCAAGAAGAGCTGGATAGTGCATGATTCATTTCAAAAATTTGTTTCTGTTAGGTTCCCCAGCATAGTGAGCATTAGGATGCCAATTATATTGACTATTAAATAAATTAATTATAGTTATTTTAAAGTACATTTAGAAGAAAAATTGAAAAACTTTGTAATATGTGATTTCTAAATATCTATTCCTGCTTTGTTTTGATCTGAGCCAACCATGGGTCTTTTGGAAAGTATGGTTAATTAATATCACTTAGCCCTACTGGATGTAAACAAAGAAATGTGCATCTTAATTGCTGCTGCAACCATGAGCAAAAGAGAAACACTGAAAGAATAAAGGCAACGCTGAAGCAGCAGATAGAAACACAGGCCCAGGCTCTGCCGTGATATCCCTGAGCATGTAGGCTGCAAGTTAGTTGAGCATATATACAGCCTTATTGCTTCAATCTTTTCAAGCTGGGTGTCTGCTACTTCCATCTTACACATAGTATTTGTAGACATCGGGCAATTGTTCAGTAGATATTAGCTTTTATTATTTGGTGAATAATTACAAAGAACTTATTTTAGTAAAGACAGTTCTTATGTTTTATGAGCTCATTAAAAAGCAGAGTTCACAGTCATTGTGGAAAACATCACAGAGATTCTCAAAGAAATTAGAAATAAAACTATTATATAGTCCAAAGATTTTACTTCTGGGAACATATCCACAAGAATAAGATCACTCTCTTGAAGAGATAGCAATGCTTCCATGTTTCTGGGAACATCATTCACAGGTTGGGATATAGCTCAGTGGTAAAGCCCTTGCCTAGCATGTATGAAACCCTGAGTTCAAGACCCAGCATTGGAAAAAAAAATCCAACCTTCCAGCATTTTTCACAATAGTCAGGATAAGGAAACAACCTAAGTGTTGGTTGACAGATAAATGGATAAAGAATAAGCAAGTGTGGTATATGTATAGCCATGTACTACATTTCACTCAGTGATGAGCCACATATATGATGACAACAGCCCCATAAGATTGTATGTCTGTTGATGTCATGGCCATCTTAGTTTATGTAAGTATATGCCATGATAATCACACAGGAACAAAATCACCTAATGACACATTTCTCAGAATGTATCTGCCTTGTTAAGTGACTGATGATTATATATATGATGATGAAATATTATTTAGCCATAAAGAAGAAAATTCTGCTTTTGTGACAACACTGATAAAACTGGAGGGTATTGTGCTATGTGAAAAAAGCCAAAAAGACAAACTGCATAATCTCATATGTATGATTTTTAGAACTTGAACTAATAGAAGTAGAAAATAGAAGAGCAGGGTCTGGGAGGGGTGAGAGAATAAGGGAGACGTTGGTCAAAAGGCACAGACTTTCAGTTATTAGATACATAATTTCCTGAGACATAATGTACAGCATAATGGCCATGCTTAACGTACTGAATATTTGAAGTGTACTGAGAGTAAATTGGGCTGCTCTCACCACAAAAAAAGGTAATCATGTGAGATGATGGATATATTAATTAGTGTGATGGTGGTGATTTTCTAACAATGTACATGTATATCAGAAAATCATATTGCATACTTTAACTACATTCAGTTTTTACCTGTCAATCATACCTCAATAAAGTGGAGCAAAAGGAGGTAAAGTCTACACGTCCATAGGAGAAAAGCTAGAAAGCTATATCAAAATATTAACTATAGTAACCTTTGATGCTTTTGGCTTGTGAGGATTGGCGAAATTCCATACTGTTGTCTCACAGAGAGGAAGAAGGCTAAGATGACAAGGCAGAGCTGGGGGCTCCCTTCAGATTCAAATTTACAGAATTCTCAGTGGTTCACCCTAGATTTAAGCTAATCATAGAAACAAGCCCTAAAATGGGATCTGATTTGGGTTGTTTGGTTAAAGTTCATCTTCTGAGCTAAAACAAAAGAAAAGAGAAATACCTGATTTTAGGAGCTAAGTAAATAAAGGTCAAAGAATATGAAGGAAAGGGTGAAAATGATCTAACTTATTGTTCTGATGTGTAGAAAACTGTGAAATTCAGTGTAAATCCAAGTGGCCACTGAGGGTATCAACAACAGCACTAGGCATAAGATTTCTAGGCCAGCATTTGTCAAACTTGTTAATGACAACCTCCAGTAAAAAATGCCCTCTCTACTGTGAGGCCCTTTGTGTTGCACGGAAGCCAGTGTAAGTGGGCTCAGGAGAGCAGTTGTCATAATTCCGTAAGTTTTGAGAGCCAGTTATTAAGTACAGTTGTTTAATTCAACAAAGATACTCAGGTGTAAGTGAACTACATGTTCTGACATGTCTTCACTATTTTATTTTCATCTTACTTGTTAATGCAAATGCAAATGTCAACTAACATTCATGCCTTAATATACTCCTTCATCAATAATACAAGGAACTTTTTTGAAAAATCAGAGAGAAACCAAACATTCATTGGTGATCTGATTTTGTTGAATTAGAGTTGAGTTGTATCTATAGGCCTCTTACAGATGTGAAAGATTGGCAAAACTCAATGAAAGCATTCCATGAGAAGCATTAACAATTTAAAATTTATGAGTAAGAGTATTACATAATCACTATTAGTTGTATATTGTGAATAAAACATCACTTATACCAGCAAAATTTTAACAAATTTATGTATATATATACCACATACCTCTTCTCCCACAGAGTGAACTTGTTGAGCATTTTCTAACATACTACCACCAAACACATATGCTCATAAACAAACATAATACTTATTGTACATGATGCCTTCAATATCATATATTGTTTCAATTTTTAAAATCCATGTTGCAGTGTTCTAAACTGATTTTATAAACCACTAAAAGTTTATGAACTGCAGTTTGGGAAATCTTATTTTAGAGGTCTTCATGTTCTGAAATTGCTTTTTGAAGAGATGATCAGAGGACTGGTGATTGAGTGTCCTTCTTATATTCAGTGCTTAACACCAACAGAAACTTAAGAAATATGAAGCAGAAAATGATATATATATATATGTATATATATTATGTATATATATATTATGTATATATATATTATGTATATATATATATTATGTATATATATATATATATATATATATATATATATATATATATTATGTCACAACCCACATCAAGGCAGAATTGGAAATCTCAAAGCTAGGCTTTGTAATACATAATCTAAAGACAAATTATACAACTTTTTAGTGGTACAACTAGTATATGTTCAGCATTTTCAGTGAAAGGTCTTTTCTATAATTAAAAGTATCCATTATTTTTATCCATGAAGCTGGACAATATTATGGATAATTTTGAAATAGAAATGAAAGACAAGATGGCGGACTGGTAGGTAGCAGGAGAGAGAGCCTCTCTGAGAGAGACAGCTCAAATGCCAGAATAAAACACCCTGGAGAGACCCAAACAGAGAGAGATAGACTCTCACAACCCAGAAAGAAACTAAAGCGCAAAAACCTGCTTGAATAAGAGGTCCTGGGGCTACTATTAGTGAAGATAAGATCAGCGAGCACAGCACCACCTCGAGACGCCTGAATTCCACCCGACCTGAACAAGCGATCCGCGCCAAAGCGACTGGCTTGAGCTGCCGGAGCCCGGAGCTGAACAGCCCTGTGTGCAGCTCACCGGGACGGCACTGCACATGACCCACCCAGAGGCACCGTGAATTCCCACCGCAGCCATGCTGAAGTTGGAGGTCGGGCAGTCCAGCAGTTCTCGGGGACATGGTGAGTGATGGGAATAAGACCCTCCCACAGGAAAGGGGAAACCAACTGGGCGACATGTTGGATTTGGGCAGGACCGCTCTAACTCCATAAGGAAGTGGCTTCATTTGGTTACTCCCTTCACCGAGCAGATTGGTGGAATCTGCTTGGACTAGGCCACGCCCCTGGCAGGAACCCAGTTACTTCCCTGAGATCAGTGCACACTGATGCAGTGAAGGCCTGCAAAGGTTGACTGGCCCAGAAGGGAGGAGCTAGCGCATACCGCCCGTGGGTGAACTCTAATCTCTGATAACCTATTGAAGAGGGCTAAAGCTCCTAGCCTGCACCCTCTAGAGGAGCCTTAAACAACAAGAAAAGGGTCTGGGTATTACACTGTACATTTGTATGGAAGGAATTAAAAACATGACGAAAGAGGGAAATAAGAAAACACTCCCAGCCCCCAACCCTGAGAACATTGATCCAGGAGAGGTAAATACAAAAGAGACTGAGGGCAGCAAAAATGCAACATCAAACACAGCATTAGCAGACATAAAGAGATATATTCAAGACCTCGTAAGCGGGACCAAAACTGAAATATTAATTCAAATTAAACAAGAGATAAGTAGATTAATAAA